>APFE030735574.1:9875-69396 GCA_000404065.3 Pinus taeda | reverse complement strand
TGGATTAATTGGATTAGTTTAACTATCATTGGTTAGTTAATGGGTTAATGTTATTTTTATTATTTTTAATATTTATTATTTATTAATATTAATTATAATTATTATACTGAGGGGTTAATTTTTCTGATTAGGGGAAGCCAACTTCCACTAATCTCCATACCGCTGTCTCTGTTGAGATTGTGAGGGTGTTTGATAATCTCCAGGGCTTCTCTGATCTTTCGCTTATGCTGCTGGTCCTCTTTGGCGATAATGGAGGTGTTTTCCAGTAAGACATGGTGCTTGGTTTTCGACGAGTGTTCTGCAAGGGCGGAAAAATCTTATTACTGTGGAATCTCCGATGTCTGAATCCGAAAATATTATGGTGGGCACTATGTGGAGATGGTATATGTTAGTCTATCATTAGAGAGAAGTATTTGAGGAATCAATCATTGGTGTCACGGATTAAGGAGGGAACTCGATTCCCTTGTGTTGTCTCTTACATTTGGAAGGGTATCATGAAAGAAAGGCATTGGCTATTGGGAAACATTAAATGGAAGATTGGGAATGGTGTGGGGGTTGAGATCAGTCTTGATTCCATCCGAGGATTTATTGGTGACTAGACATTGTCTTCTCTACTTTCAAGATAGATTCATAATCTCAGTATATACTATCAAATTTAGATTCAGGTAAACACTCACTTTCTTCACCTTTCATGGTCTAGTTTTCTAGATCTTGGACTTTATGGATAGCTGGTTACATATTGGGATAGGTATGTGTAGAACCTCTCTTTGGTAGACATTACATTAACTGCTAAAGATGATTATTTCTCTTGGTTTGATGCATCGATTTAGGGACAATTCTTGGTGGAGGAGGACTACTGGTATATTAAACCTCCATCATTACACTCAATGTCTAGTTGATGGTTTAGGAAGATTTTGGGTTGGAATATCCCACTTAAGCTTAAATTTTTTAGATAGTTAACTTGGAAAAACAAGTCGTTGACGTGGGACAATTTCTGTCGAAGAGGTTTTAGAGGTTCACGTAGATGTATATTATGTGGATTTTATTTGGAGAATGCAATAAACCTACTTTTGAAGTGTTCATTTACCGCTCACATTTGGTTTGAAGTGTTGAACATTTTAAACACTAATGTAGTTTGGAACTCTATATCGTTGGAAGCTTATATGAGAAGCTTGATGACTGGGTATAAGGTACAATACAAGATTCCTTTATATATTATTTGTGGCATTTGGAAATGTTGAAACTCATTATTTTTCAAGAAATATCATCTGAATATAAATGGTACTTGTATAAGGATTGCTGCTTATTTTAACGAATCTAGGCCTGTGATTAGTAAATGTGCAGTGATAAACATACTTTTAATAAGTTATTCAAGTAGATTCCCTTGAGGGTTCTTTGATGGTGTCATAAGTAACAACACTTGTGGATCTGGTGGCTATGTTGACATTAATCTTGGACATCATTATCACTTCTGATGAAATGGGGGTGTTGGCACTAATACTTAAGTCGAGGTTATTGCTCTTTGGGGAGTCTTATTCTATGCAAAGTGACTTGATATTGAATCGATGGAAGTATTTGGTGATTCAAAGGTGGTGGCGGAGGGGTCCACAAAGAAGACAACATTCAACCCTCCACTATTGATTACTTTGTTAGAGATAATTAAGTTGATGACTGAGAAATTTCAAGTGGTGACATTCTCTCACATTCACAGGGAGTTAAATGGAATTGTTGAATCACCATCTAAGGTTGGGCATAATTATAATTTTGGAGATATTTCATGCAACTCCTTCCAAAATTTCCCATTCTATGGATTCAAGAAAATCCCATGTATATAATCCAACTACTTAATTGGTTCGTGATTTGGTATTCTTCCTCTGTTGGCTATGTGATTGGTGGGGTGGGTGAAAAAGTAGCCAGATGCATACCATTACGTGATATTGATGTATTTATATGAATATTTTCAGCAACATACTATGCCTCAATCTTGCGATTTCTTTTGGTTTTAAGATGATGGTATATATATCTCTAAAGTTCAATCATTGGAGTTATATGAGGGTTGTAATTGGAATAGTTTCTCAAATGGTGAAGTTATCTTTCCCCTTGGAGCGAATTACTTGGTATCAATCTAGTAATGTGTTGACAGTGCTGGAACTGCCAACATGTCAGGGGATCTCTCCAGTAAGAAGTCCCAATTAGACCTTAGACCATTTGGTGTATGAGTCCCAGCAGTGGGTCATACGATAATGCCTTGACCGTGATTTCACACAGAGACAAGTAAGATAACTTTGTTGGTAGCAAGAGTGTGACAACTACAGTAAGACAAGGAAGGTGCATGAGAGGTTCTAACACACTGAGGGTGAGGTGAGTGCGCCCCTTGGAAACATGTAATAGTACTTGAATTGGAAGGGAACACACAAGCAAAGATGCATCACAACATGGAAAGCAAGTTAGCGAGAAATCCAAAGAGATGGTTAAACCAACAACATATTTCAGAAAGATTCATACATACTTATACAGAATAGTCCATACATGCATGCGTAAGCAAACAATACATATATCATTTAGAGTAAACCAGATATCATAAAATACAATACAACATATGCATGAAATATGTTGGCTCTGTTATATTAAGAAGTGTAAGTTCCAGTCATACAATACATCCATGTCCAATCACTAGTTCCATAGTGGAACATTACAACCACAATCGCCTTCTCCTGCAAAGAGATGTACTAGCTCTACGCAGTGGAGAAGCCAAGGCTCGTTACAATACTATCCAAGCTCTCTCCAACATAGTCTTATCCGAAGGTTGGCTGACCAAAATCCTATACAATGAGTTATGAGGGACTATTTATAGCAAAGGGTGGGGTGACCCTTGACATTCCTCTTTGTGACAGTTCATCTACCCTCATGACACTTCATCTACTCTATGACTGTTACATCCAACTATCTACACTTGACTTACACTTGATAAGACGTTACATTACAATGCACATGTACCCATGTGAGACAAAATGGCTTGAGCAAGTCATGCAAGACATCGTTGACACTCGTTCTGTTGTGGTGAGACCAACTCTTTGACATGTTTGTAATGGTGAAGGTGGTGAGCTGATGTTAGGCCTGGTCGTCCATGATGGTGTGCATGCCCTTCATGGTGACATCTTGCTGAAACAAACTCTTTCCTTTGTTGCATCCGGGTGCATTGGTATGGCTCCTCCATCCAACGTGTCTGCTAACATGTGCATGGTCTTATTGGGTGCGACCAAACCAGCAACACACTAATGCATAGTGTTCATGTCGATCTTCCAGTGGGTGCTGGTGGTCATTCACATCAACTGTCAACTACATGCTCAACTCCAATCAAACTTGCTTCTTGTCTTCGCCTTGGTGAGTGTGTTGAATGGGTTGGATTGCATGTGTGTGAACAATGACATGCATGCTGCTGAATCCCTTGAATGCGATCAACAACACTGCTCACCTTGTCAGCTCTGTGCCAATTGCTGGGATGGATCTATAACTTGTATGGGCACAATTTCATCCGTGAGTGCATGTTGTGGCCCCTATTGTTCATGTTCCTATTGCAACTCATTCTCTCGTCTATGCAGCTCCTGTTCTTCCTTGAGTTGCTGCTTGAGCACATGCAACTCCTTCTCTATTCCATTATCTACCTTTGTGTGATCTCCATGTTGCGTCGTTACCTCATAGCCTAAGTCTCCAAATTTTCTTTCAACACCAATGGATCTGCTTGAGCTGACAACTTTGTTCCACCTCTGTGTTGTCCTTCCTCTTATGTTTGTTGCATTCAGTATGTTGTCTTTAGCTGCTGTTGATGATGCTTCTTGTTGTGATGTTGCTGCCATCACATCTTAATGTCCTTTCCTATGAACAACTTGATGTCTTTGTGAGTAGGAAAGCTCATACACACTTGATCAACTACATCCCCAAGTGTGCTCTAAACGGTGTCTTCGACTCTGCTCTCCTGGAAACCATTGTACATGTGCTCCTGAGAGGCAGATGAACACCTATGATACCTAGAGACATGGAAACACTCATGGCAAGCAATTTGTTAGTCGAAAATGAAAATGAACTTGAGAACCAACTTGCAACATACCTGTGTGACTGATCATGAAGGTCGTGCAATTTCGGCCGTGAGGTCGGGAGACTGAGTGCCAAAATTGTGCAAGACATAGTCTGGGTTGTTGGGAGGTTGACTGACTATTGGAATTGTGTAATGCACAGTCCAATCTAGCTGCTACCTCTTGGAATTGCGCAATGTGCAATCTCAACTGGCAATGGTTGCAAGTTCAGTGACTACATTGCATAATTTTTTGGGCCAGCAGTCATTGTCCCTCAGATTTGTACAAAGCAATCCTGGAGAACATCTCCCGGGAAGAAATGCGCATTTTTGGAGAGGAAGGCAGAGCCTTCCCTCTTTGAATTGCACAATACGGTCTCGGTGAGGCAGAGTTCGGGTCAAGACTGCCCAGACTCACCGATGAGCAATTGAAAGTGAATTTGAATGCGAATGCATGGCGATTCTGAGTGTAAGCATAAGCGAATGATCGTGCATGCAAATGGTGAATGAAAGATTCAAAAAATGGAACAACATGCATGTGGGTGAGGCAAGTTGCCGAACCGGTGACCGTTCGTGAAAAACAGTTTCATGCATGCGACAACAGTGAGATGTTAATGAAAACTTAAATGGTGCTAGTGCAAGCTAGCATGTATCAAAATGATATCAAGCGCTCACTGAAATCAAGCAGGTAGTGTTCATACGAAGCGAAACACAAAAAGCGCCAAAAATGCAACACAAGACATGGAAAGGAGGCTTACCCCAAAATAGTTGAGTTGAATGTGTTGGCAACTCCTAGATGCAATGTGGGATGTTAGAGCTGCAAGGACGATGTGAGGAATGAGCTCTACAACGTCCAATTGATGAGTTTTGATAAAATCGAGGTTGTGACGCACATGCCACAAATCTAGGGAAAACGACACTTGGTGGGACGCTTCTGAAATGATCGTTGCATGTAACCTCCAACTACCAAAAATAGTTCCCTAAAAAAAGGAATGCCTTTGCATGTTGCCTTGGGAGAAGTAGCCCATGCATGCAAGTTTGTTTTGCTCAGTCCCAGAGGGAACCGGTCAACTCAGTGGCACATGGAAGAGGTTACTCAACTGCTGGGAGAAAATGCACATTTCTCGCTGGGAGCTGGGCTAGCTTCTTAGAAGATTTGTGCAATTTCTGGGCAGAGCAGTTGACTGTTGCCCAGATTTGCACAAATTCTGGGTTGAGCAACCCAACTAGGAAGGATTGTGCAATTTTCGAGGTGAAGATTACTCAGCAGAATTGCACAATTATGGGGCCCAACAGGCTGCCAGTCAGGATTGCACAATTTCTGGAGGGAACGCTGGTTGCCCTCTAGATTTGCGCAAATTCTTGAAGGAGTTGCTCAGCCTGCTGCTGGACCAAGTCGGAATGAACAACTTGTGAGGGGAATGCATCAAGGTTTGATCGAGAGGCTATCTTCTTGCAAGAAAATCACTGGAGCTTGTGTACTTGACGAAGCAAGACATGCTGGTGTGAAGGTTGGTAGGGAGGCTCCAAAACGAAGCTAAGGCAAAATTTTGGAGGATGGTTGTAGCCGCTACAACATAATGACAAGTTGTGGGGTCAGAATGAGAATATCGATAAATATCTAATGTTTCAATGGGAGACTATTTATGGACTAAGGTAAATTAAGTGCACAACAACTATCTTCATTTAGGTTATACTCTTATCATTTTGTGGAAAATAGAATTTTAGACTTATGTAAACAAATTATATTAATATAGAGCCTCTTAATTTTTTCTTTAATTGAAAAGAAAGGTGAAATTTCAATGTTACATTGAGATTTATCTTTGTTTTCAAAAAATATCTATATATATATAAAAAGTCAATCATAATTATTTTTTGTAAAAATAATATATTTTTTATAATAATGCAAAGTGTATAAAATTAAATATTTCAAAATGTTGACATCCTTTTATATAACATATTTAAAAAATTATTAATATATAAAATATAAATAATATTTGTATCTAATCTAACTACTAAATTGTTAATTCAAATTTTATAAAAAAATGGAAAATAAAATTTTCCATACAAAAATTATAAATAACCCTATAGTGTGGGTGAAATGGGCAGCTGGCAGTTATATTCTGAGTAAGAAAAATTCGCTAGAATTTTTCGGGAAAAGCCCTCACGGCTGGGGACTTCTACTGTACTCTTCTGCATTCTTTCTCAACGCTGTCATGGCTGGAGTTGGGAGCAATTGGGGAGAGCCATGGATATTTTGAATTCAACATGATTAAAATATCACTGAAGGCCCCTTATCCGCCTTAGTGAATTTGAAGGGTAATACTATAAGTCTGTACCCTACCTTTTGTCTGTATAGTTGTAGAACACCACATAAAATATACAGTTCAACGGACGGATGCTTATTGTTTTGTCATATTATCGTTTGTTTTGTTACATTTTATGATATTTAAGTTTTTAAAATAATATTGAGTTATTTAGAGAAATTCATTTAACCCTTAACCTAATTTCTTAGGGTTATATTTAACATATTTAATTAACCTATCTTACTTATAAAGTGTAACAGGCTCGGGATTTTATATTAATCAATTAATAAATATTTTATTTTATTTATAAATATTAATTAATAGGCTTTTTTATTTTATTTTACAAAATAAAGAGTCAAATAGTATAATGAATTAATACAAATATGATGTTATAAAAAGGTTCAATAAATAATCTGTACATGTTTTTTATGGAATGTTTTATTTATGCAAGCAGAAATAATATGAAATATTATAACTTCAACTCTATATGAATTTTTATTTATTTTATTAATTAATTTATGATTATTTTATAATAAATAAATTTAATTATAATTTTTTAGAATTGAAATTTAAAATATCTATGTTAATAGCATTATCAAAATCATACATTAACACTATTTAAAAAGTCTATCACAAACATAACATTAAAGAAATAATAAAGTTGCAAAAAGATCACTTCTATTTCATTTTTATTTCTCTATTAAATTTTTTTAATTTCATATAATTTAAATGTTTTCAAATAACATTTTTTCTTTCCCTATTTAATTTAGCTCAAATTCAAAAGAAAAAGAACAACAATATTTTAGAAAAAGATAAGCATTGTGATGAGATTTGTTTGCCTCCATATATTAATTTAGCGAAAACATTAATAATAACATGCAGTAAAAACATAGCTATCATCATTTAAGCCTAAACTATTTACAACAATTAATATCATTACATTCATGTAGAATGAAATTATAACCCAATGTTGAAACCTACAATGGCTAAGGCTAATCGTTATAGTATGAGTCAACATTGATGAAGATTATAGGGACGTCCTCTTCAAGATTGCATTGCTAGTGTTGGACATTGGATAAACCAATGCTCCCCATGTGTTTCGTGATATGGACTAACCGCCTGTTGTGGATCCTTATCTTTGGCGATGCGATCATTGACTAACACCTGTGGGTTTGGTCTAATGAAAATCGTGATTCCCAACAGCTAGTTTCTTCATATTGAAATGCTTCCTCAATAGCCTATCCTCTTCCCTCATCCTTCAAGTTACTAATTCTCATCCAAACCTTTACTCTTTGCGTCTAACCCCCAAATTGCATTAAGTTGTCATATTTATGGTCTAGATGGTCCATTTTATTATCTAATTGACTCAATTTAAAAAGCATTTTGTTATAAGATGAACGATTTACTTCTACAACCATGGCAATGAATGCCTTCATATGGTAATACAAATCCACAAGTTTCAAGGATTTCATCCTTTTTTTTATAGAAAATCCAATGTGTGAAATCCACAAGAATATTTTATCATCTACGTTAACATTTGAATTCACACCCCTCTATCCCTTGACTTTGCTTTCAATTCTCTTAGTTTCTCTCTTTACCTCCTCAAGAAATCCATTATTCTAAGTTGTTGATGCCCCAAGTGCCAAGTGATTTTTCCTATCATTTGAGTGAATTTGAGGAGCTACAAAGTTCTCCTACATTTCCTCAATGTTCCTTTGTGAATTCCATGACTATTATCACCTTACTCAAACTATCATTTTCTCACCATCCTCTTGAAATAGTGAGTCTTATTTGATGCTAGTAAAAAAAATGGTGTCTATTGATCTAGGAGGATATGTTAGGCTGGTAGGCTCAGTGCCAAATTCAAATGATGGAGGGTCAAATCCAATGATGAAAAGCAAGGATATTGACAAACCTTTGAACATATAAACCCACATCCTTAGAAGCATGAAACCTCTCCTTGCATGGTTGGATAGACTTGATTCATATCATCAATGCTGAATTTCCTATCATAAGACATCATAAAAATCATCTACATTTATTGTCACTCTTACCATAATTCTATTGGTTAATGCTTATCATGGATAGAGGAAGACAATAGTAGGTTTACACATGGAGGGTGAGTCATGATGACTCTACACCTATATCTACCTCACTCTTGTCTCCTTATATCCCACAGTCATACTAAACATCATCTCCCCTTGTACCTCCTCTACATGCACATTAACATCATTTTCTTGCTTCCTTAACACCCCATCTAAGTGAAACTCTTGAAATAATATCAAACATTAATACATTGAATCATAATATAATATTCTTACATATGCAATGACCATACAGGTGTTCACCACAATGGAATAGTTTGCATGCAAGATCAAATTCATTGTTTTTGATTTCATACTTGCCATTACTATGAAGGGCTTCATTTTGTGTAGTTAATATAGTTGTTTAAATTTGAAGTTATCTTTATAATTTATTGTTGGGCTAGGTTAAAACATTATATTGAAAATAACATTTTGGAGTTAAGAGATTTCTTTGCAACTTCTAATGCATGCCCATGTTACTGACATGGACTATCATTATAATGTGATTTTTGACCGAGTAAGAAAAATCTTACTTTTGCGAGAGATTATCTCTTAGGCCGAGGTTTCCTCCATGACTTAGTGAATTACTAATAATATATTATATTATATATAGATAATATTATATATTAATAATATTATAATATATATATATATATATAGATATATATATATATATATATAATATATATATATATATATATAAACTATATATAGTAATATATATATTTAAATATATATATATATATATAATAGTAACTGATGCAATATTGGGAACCCACTACTAGGCATTAAGCATAATATTACGATTAAAGACCTTTGCATAAAGTAGGATTCAATCATTTTGGAATATTATACACTCTCTAACTGTAAACTTAATATTTTTTCAAATTTTATTTTTATAAAAAAATCACAAAATTTAATTTCAACCTATCTTGTCGGCATGGTAACATATTAACACAACCACATTAATAAATCTCACTATATTACAATTCTAAATAATAGTTGAACCCTGATTATTTCAATTATCATTTAATGCATTTCATAAGATATATTACATAATTATTATATAATTATCTTATATAAAATAAATCTATTACATAAACCTAAACATAGTAAAACCTAATATGTAATAACCTAATCAATATCACGTTGAATATGAATTAATTTATTTTTGACCAAAAATTA
Organism: Pinus taeda; assembly: GCA_000404065.3. Classification (NCBI taxonomy): domain Eukaryota; kingdom Viridiplantae; phylum Streptophyta; class Pinopsida; order Pinales; family Pinaceae; genus Pinus; species Pinus taeda. The sequence goes on along the minus strand of APFE030735574.1, from coordinate 59,749 downwards.
AACCAACTATTTGCAAAGTCTATTTTATGAGACTAAAATAATTTATCTTTAAAAAAAATTAATTTTATTTATTTAGAGCCTGATTCACCAAGCTTGAGTCTTATTGTGCCATCATAGCTAAAGTAGAACCATCTTCAATTCATTTATGTTGTTGGCATCCATTATTGAATACGGCGTTTTACAAACTAATTTCATCAATCACTTGCAAGTGGATTCGACTCATTCTACATCATGCCTCCTGTGCAGGTTTCATCAAAAGCTATTGTACACCCTCCCCTGAACCTGTACATTGACTTTTGGCTCCAAGACATCTGTAGTAGAGTTTCCAAATGAAACTCTCTGAACTGCAAAGGCTATTCTAGTCCCAATTGATCCATGATGTATGCTCACCAAGCTTCCATTGAAAATTAGGGCATGTATTGTAATCGTGAAGATCAGTAAAGTCCACCGCCAACGCCATTAAGGGATCAAGGAAGATCTTTGTGCAAGAATATCATCATTCTCCCATAACTTATAGTTCATAAAGCGAGACCAACCCATCAATTATCATATTTTTGAGTAATTTTTTGTCAATTAATTATCTCTTATAAATACATTTGTCAATCAACTATTTTAACTTTTAACTCATCATGCATAATAACAATGTTAAAACTTCCTCTAGAAACTCCAAACATAATTGTTCCAATTACAATCCAAAAAGATGACCTACCCTAAATACTACCTATTCACAGCTAACAAAAAATCATGATGTGACCATAACAAGATGGATCTAGTGCATTATGTGACCAAAACCATATGGATCCAGTTCAATATAGTTGGCATGTCACATACATGTGATGAATTTTGTAACAACATCTAATCTATTTCACTCCCTAAACTTTGTGCAAACCTCTTATGTATTTGGGTCCATATTGTTGTAAAATGTAACTAGGTTTGGTCTTCACAATGACATGTAATTTTGGCTATTGTAAATGATGTAATGAAGAAAACAAAATTATTATTGTAAGCCTTGCTTCATGGGTTTCATGAGCAAGTGATTTTATTTGTTAGTGGCTCCCATTGAGAGCCTTAGGATTTATTATTGAGTCAAAGAGTCAATGTCATGTATGAAGAGCTCTTCTTGAGCATATATAAAATGTATATGAGTCAACATAGTGTCTAGAAAAGACCTCCAAAAATACAAGCACAATCCTCTCTTGAAGTCGACCTGGAAATTGTATGAAACATTCATGTCATCTCACCTCAAATAGACACAACTATTCGGTTGGACACGTCAGCTCATTTATGGAGGAAAAACTACTATAAATACCCAGCTAAGATTTTTGCATAAAGATAACTTTAGGATTCGATATCTCTGAATTTTTGGATGGGTAATTATAGTGAATAAACTTTGTAGATCTGGGTCTTTCAGTGGAGAAGACAGGTTCAAATTTTCTTTTGAAGTTTTGATGATGAGATATAGAGAAAAATTCAGTGATATCTATATGCTTTTGTATGGGTATATCAGAGATAAAAGTCGGATTTGTGACACAATAAGATAGCTCGGATTACTTTATGATTTTTGAAGGATGATCATTATCAACTACTCAGATATATTTTCGAATGAAGAACAATGATGGGCTCATACCTTTAGCACAGTCATCAAGCAATTTAGATTTATAGCTTTGGTATCATTGCAGTAAGTAATTTAGAAGCCTCTCTGTGATTTTGTAAGAACAATAGTTGTGGATATTTTGTGGTTCAATCTCTATTACAGTCATCAAAGAAAAGAGACTTGGCGATGAAACAGTGAAGTATACCTCTGTCTCAGTGCAGTAAAGTCTCATTGATTCGTTGTAACTACAATTTGTATTATCACTGTGGTGAAGATCTCAGTGTCAAGGTAGTAGTGAAGGTCTCAGTGTCAAGGCAACAATGAAGATCTCGGTATCAGGAATGAAGGATCTGGGTGTCAAGGCAGATCTCAGTATCCAAACAATGATGAAGATCTCGAAGAGGACTATCAAGAGAACGTGTGTCTTGATCTTGGAGTGGCTACTAGGTCAAGGGTCTTAGTCTTGGTATTCATCAATTATAATCTCTTTAAGAATAATATGTGTAGGTTTTCCTCTCAAAGAGATAGAGGTTTTGACCTTGGCAGAGAGCCAACATCTTGTGCTCTTGTCTCTTTTGTTTTGGTAACTATTTGATGAAGCAAGAAAACACACTCTAATAATAACAACAGAAGATTGTGTTAATAAGAAAAAGTGAAAAAGCACCTCACAAATAGTTAACATCGTGAGAAGAATCTTATTAACCTAATTGCCCTCGATTCTTCAAAACGGAATTAGAGCTAAGGTGTTGAAGTCAAAGGAAGGGCAGCCAAGAGACATTCAATGATCAAGTTTCAAGAAGGGCACCAAAGAAAGTTGAAGGTTATCAAAGAAAAGGATCAAGATCTACATTGAAGAACCAAACCCTAGATTGAAGAAGCAATCTACAAAGAAAGGTAGCTCGAAGGACCTTAAAAACAAAGATCACATCATCTTGGAAAAAATTGAAACCCTAGAAGCAGTTTTGATCTACACTACAAAAGAAGGCGAGAATGCATTGTCATCAACTTCAAGGTTATAAAACAAGGAAGGATCATCTCCTTGCCCTAGAACAAGATCATCCAAAGAAGGAAAAAATCATCCTCATCAAAAGGAGCAACCTTTTCTATTGGAGGAAGGATTTTTCATTTGAAAGAATATCATCCAAGAGGAAGCTCTATTACATCTTCTTCAACCATCATTAAAGTGATCAAGTAGAAGAGTTCATCTTCACTTGTCAAGTAAGTATCTTTCATTCATTAATTTATTTGGTAAAATGACTTCGTGGTTGCAAGGATATCTATAAGTTGGATAGGTAATCAAAGGTCCTTGCATGGAATAAAGAGGATTGTCATAGTCCTCGTAGATAAGTGAAGTCATTAAACATATCAATGAAAAAGGTCTCCTTTGAGTTCATGGGAAGGAACTCTTAAGGTCTTGTCACATAAACAATATTGGAGACATCAAAGAAGTTGGAAAATGAATTATGAACATTACAAGAAAAGAAAGTTCATATCACTGGAAAGGATAGGAGGAGCCGAGGAAAGGAATTCCATCGTAAGAGTGTAAGAAATCATTAAAATAGTCTCTCTCAATATAGGTCTCTTTATGGCTCCTACATCCTACATTGGTTGTGTCTATAATAATATGCGGTGTGACATAATGTAAACATTAGAAACACAAACTCGTGACATCATCACGAGGATAACAAAATTCATGGGATAAGTTACCTTATTATACTTGTGATTTCTATGCAAGATAGAAGAAGACAAGTTGAAGGGAAAAAGTGTATAAGACTCAAACATTTGATGGAAGTAAAATATTATGTACTTTACAGGAAATATTTTTCTTAGCTTAAGAAGGAAAATACAAGAAGAATATAGAAGAAGTCCATTTCAATGAAGAAATGGAGGAAGATGAAAGAAGGAAGAACAAGGAAGTAGAATCATTAAAAGTAAGAGCTCGTGACACCACCATAGGGAAACATGAACCACCGCTGGAACATAATTTATGGTAGTCAATATAACTTTTGGTGACCTCATTGAAAGATCAAATGAAAGAGTCATCCAAGACAAGTCTCATCATACATCAGTCAAAAGGGAAACATTTGTTGAATAAGAATATACGAGGTCCTCAAGATTCTCTAATGGAATCCCTTTCGGAGGATTCATAGATCTAGAGTGGAATCAAGTGTTTGATCAAGAACTCCAACTTATGGAATTCATGGAATGATGGTATGATGACATGAGAAATGAAGTAGATCAAGGGGGTGAAGATATTTTCAATCAAGGAAGCTCCTGGAAGAAGCCTAGATGACCTAAAGGTAAAATGAGTTATGTATGTTTGTATTTAATATTATAAATTCATGTCGTATGGTTGAAAGTAACGTGGATCACTACTTTTATCTTGAGAAGAATGATGAAGGGAAAATGATCTCCTCCTTTGAAAGGATGCAGGAAGGCATAAGTCACACTAGATGCAATCAACATAATATGTCCTCATATGAAGTATCAGGTGGTTGACTACAATTAAGAAACTCTGTTTGGAAGGTCATGGGAATGGAATATTTAAGAGGAAGACATTGTGAGATATGCAACCATGATAAAAGCGATCAACATCCAAAATACCAAGATGATTTGACTAGGAAATCTCCTAGAAAGATATGAAGACTCTGATGAGAGTCTGCAAAATATGGAGACCCTTGAAAATGGATATCTTTGGGGGAAGTGTCAACATGTATGCAGGATTCTGATACCTACAGGAATATGTCATGATGAAGAGTCATCTCGTAAGGCACTATTTTATTTAATGCTATGCTTTGATTTCTTGAAAAATATCTGGATGAGTTCATACAAGGCTATTGGAACAAGAATCGTAAGTGCAAGTAAAACTAGAATTCATGTGGTGGATGGAAATTCCTGAAAGAAACATGATGAGGAAGACGTAGCCATATGACTAAGGTTCCATATACGTATCAAGAATGCCAATTTCCATGAAGAAAGGAATGACATGACAAGCCAAGAAGGAAAGTGATGGATGTTTAATGCCTTACAAGGAAGAAGCTTGACTGAATTCCATGACATCAAGAAAGGAAATTGATCAAGCAACTAGATGACCCACAAAGAAGAATTTGTTGATGAAAAGAGAGTCTGCAGTTGAGAGGGAGCTCTGACAAGTCCCTAATTAAGAGGGAGCTTGGGCATGTCCCTGATCAAAGGGAGCTTAGGTACATTCCTTTACAGGAATGGACATATCTTCTCTAGTTGAGAGGGAGAGATAGATCCAACATTCTTGTCTTCACTTGGGAAGAAAGAATGGAGGATTGGGTAATCATATGGCATCTGATGCTCTTTGAGGATGTGTAGGGCATCCAAGATAAGAGTAGGGAAGAGGAAATATATTCTTTGAGGGTTGGGAACCCAAGATAAGAATAGTCGTAGAAGGTCATTGTGGAGTATCAAAGAAGGTATGTTTCGATGGTTATTTCAACATCTTCTTATTAGAACTTATAAGCCTTTTGCATTAGAAACTTAGACAATAATAAGGATTTATAATGAAACACGTGAGATTAATAGAAAACGCTGATAATTGTCATTCCTATGTGGAGGAAAAATGGAAAGTGGCCATCCCAAAGGAAAAGACAAAGATGAACTAACTGTTGTCCCTTTGACGGGAGACCACGTGCAAACCAGATCAAAACGGACCAACCCAGGAAAGGAAGCGGAGATACCAGCTCGGAGCAGAAAAGGAAAGAAGTGACTCAGGATTAACGATTCTGCAAATTCCTCAGGATCTTAGATCCTGAGGGATCGCTATCTTATATGTTTCTGCATCTAGATATCTCTGTCATCATCCTTATATAAGGGATAGCGCTGTTGGCTACAAGAGGGGAGACTTTTATGTAATTTCTTTTAAGAAAGATCAAGACTATGATCTTTATGTTCTGTTAAAAACTTGAGTTACAGTAATTCTACTTCATGCATTAATACAGACTTGGTTACTCTTTTATCTTTGAACCTGGATCAATCTTAAGCGGTGTACCCCTAGAGGCTAAGGGCCTAGCCCTGGAGGACACTTGCTCTTGTACCATTATGCGTGGTTTCTGTGTGGTTTTTTTATAGACGTGATATGGTAATCTGTTGTGTTTTAAGAACGTTTATATTACATGCTATGTTATGTTTAAATTATTTGATGTTCTTGCAAACGAAAGTCTTGTATTGACACTGCATCATGTTACCAATCCTTTAAGTGTTGGTTAATCTCTACAGGATACTGTCATTCCATTGCAGAGTTTTATGCGATTGTGTTTTAGCATTACAACATTTATCTTGAAGAGTCTGATTTCACATAGTTATTAAATCCTTGGATGTTACTATTTTTGTCTTGAGATGGAATCGTATGCTTCTATCTAGAGCGATAACAGAGCCAGATTAAGCACGTTGGGTTTATATGGTTTTTAGTATTATTTCTTCTTGGATCCATAGGTAGTGTTGTAGTATGTGTACATCTTTAAGAGTGAAGGATTGATGTTTGGATTGGTGTGATTAAATAGAGTTACAACTTGATGAACTTGGTTACTGCTCATTTCTAACTTGCTGTTCCATTTCAATTGTTGTTCCATTTCTGAATTGATGTTCCATTTCTGAATTGCTGTTACATTTTTGAAGTGTTGTTCCATTTCAGAATTGCTGTTCCATTTCAGTTGCTGTTCCATTTCAATTGTTTTTCCATTTCGATTGTCGTTCCATTTCAAGATTGTTGATTTGTTGTTTTATTTACTTGCCATTTCTTATTTGTTAAGGACAGTCTCAGGCTGTAGTGAGCACCGACATCTGCTACCTGGCTCCCAGGACTCTGATCTGCTCCCATCAGTTATGAAAGGGATGGGTTATTGCTACCGAACTCTTGACTGATGCGCTGTTCTATTTCATTGCTATTTTCTTTACTTGTCGTTTCATTTCTATTCATTAAGGACGATGTTAGGCTATCGTGAGCGTCAGCATCTGCTACCTGGCTCCCAGACCTCAGATCTGTTCTCATCAGTTACAAAAAGGATGGGTTATTGCTACCGAACCTTTGACTGATGCATTGCTTGGTGTGATTTAGCCTTTTGAAGTAGTTAAGTTGTAGACACGCATCAATTTACTTTTGTAGTTTTAAAAGTTGTACTACGAGCATTACTCTGACAAATGATAAGCCTCAGACTGAGACATTCTTTGAAATATAAAGATGTTCCCGGATTGACATATTAATGTGAGGTAACTAGAGGTGAAAGAAACCCTTTTATAGCTCTACATTTTGGCACCGTTGCCGGGGAAAGAGTGTAGCCATTTGTTTTTTTTAGGGCAGTGTACGAACCTGCTAGGGAAGAATTGGTTTTGAAAACGGAAGGTAAGAACCTACGTATGGAGCATGTAAAAGCCCTGCTCCTTTGCCCGCTTTCCTGCAGATTTGCTGCTATCTGCTTAAGAAGGATTTAGTAGTTAAATTGAGTGCATGACTAAGCAGAAAAAGCTGAAGAAAACTTCCAAACCTTTCCCAAAGCCAGAAAAAGCTAAGGGGCCGGTGACCCTTGGTCGATCAACCTTCATAGACGAAATCTATAAGAAAACCGAATCTCAGCCTTCAGTAGGGCCCAGGAAAGTTATTTCCAAATAGCCTACTAGCTCCCTTCAGGCCACAGGTTCACTATCTGTAGCCTTTGCTGAGGTGCATAGTCAAACCGACGAACAGAACTTTCAAGAAATTGAAAATTCTATTCCAGAATGATTGCAAGAAGGGAATTTTAGTAATCTTTGTGAAGGTGAAGGGGAAACAGGGGAGACTGAGGAGCCCAGATCTCCTCTCAGGATAACTCAGCTATTGAATAGCCCAGACAAAGGGAGTGCAGTAAAAATTATTATTGAAGGGACCCAACCCCCTCAGACAGAAATCACAAATAGAGGAAGTGTTATTAAAACTGTTCTTGTCAAAGACATTCCCTCTCAACCTAGGAATACCCTCTTAGATATTCCGAAAGGTTATTGGCACATATTTGACCCAATGGCTCAAAATCCGCCAAACACCCAAACCTCTACATTACAATACCCCATAGTGTATTTCGTAGCAAATGCCCCCATGAAAGCAATCCCCCTTCAACATATCCCTACATTTCACGGACTTACATCGGAGGACCCGGATGCATTTTTATTTGAATTTGATGTACTGTGCAGGGGATATGATTACACCACTGACCCCCAGAAACTAAAACTGTTCCCCTCTACTCTGAAAGGGGCTGCTTTAAGATGGTTTATGGGATTAGGTGGCGAGGTTATAAATAATTGGGAACAAATGAAAGAATCATTTTTAAAAAAATATCAAGACTATTGCAGGTCTAGAGAACTAAATGATGAAATATTTCAGATGATAGCTAGACCAAATGAAACATTAGAAGAATATGTGGAACATTTCCAGTATAATCTACAAATATCTCCCTATGCATCACTTCCTTTGCCTGATAATGTGTTGAAAATAACATTAATAAGGGGCATGAAAGAGCAATGGATTGAAACATTAAACATTATGGGGAAAGGGGATATTTATCAGGAAAGTTTTGCTGACATAATTGATTTATGCATCAGGAGTTCGAGAGGCAGTACATGAATCAAACCAGTAGAATATGATCGGTTTGCAAGAGAAAACAAAATCCCATCAGAAGGATTAACACGTGTGGAAATTGGAAATTTATTTGAAAATTTTAAAAATGATATACTAGGAACACTGACTACATAATTGGACATTTTGCAGGCCAAGCAGAAGCAAATGGAGGCAGAACAAAATTTGGCAATCTTCTGCCCCAGATGCAGGAAGAAGCATAGCCATAAGGAGTTTCCACTAAACACAGTCTAGACATGCGCCATCTTTACAAGGGATCACTCTATAGAAAGTTGTCCCTCATTACCTGGACTAAAAGCGGTATATAAGGAAGCAGAAGAAGAACTTGAAGCAGTATATTTACTCAACCAGCGTCGTCAGTGTCAGCCGCAACAAACTGGTATGTTTTCAGACCCAGCTTCTTCTTTTCAGTATCCGCAGTACAATACTCAACAATATAATACATGGAAAAGTCAGTTTCAGCCCCCATTTCCAAACTGGTCATCACAGTCATATCCTTCTGCGAATCCGTGGCTAAATTAGAAAAGCCAATCTGGTTGGTTGAATCCTCCTTATCCCCCATCATACTGGCAAAACAACCCATACCCACCACAATGGACTCCCCCCACTTCACAAGGTTCAGTCTGGCAGACTAACTGGCAGAGACCAACACAGCAGCCAGTAGGAAATATTCCTTTCCCTCAACCTACACTGCCAGCTTTACAGCAAAATCCCCAATCTAATCTAAGACCCCAACTCCCAGCCCAATCCAATCCCAATCCAAATAACATACCTTGCTCCTTGCCGAAAGAAAGTAAGTATATTACTTATGGTATAACAAGAACTAGGGAGTGAAAACCAATAGGACATCCAAGCTCTCCAAATTTTAGAAACACCAGAAGAAGGACCCGATCTGAGGGAGTGCAATGATCTTCAGCTAAGATCTGGGTTTATTATCCAAACTGAGGGAAATAAAACAGTTCAGATTGAAGATCAGTTACCTAGAGAACATCTGTCACAAGAGGAGGATGTGAATAGAAAACAAACTCATAATCAAGCAACCACATCCTCTCCCCCGTTCCAAGAACAATTAGTCATACCTCGACCTATACAACAACCTAATTTTGACATTCTGGGAGAATTACAAAATTTGTACATAAAAATTCCATTCCTCCAGGCCATTCAAGACATTCCGATATAAGCAAAAACTATTAAAGAATTGTGCATAAAAAGACCAAGGAGGAATATAATAGATAATCCAAGAGTTCAAGTAGTCGACACTTTATCTGACCTATTATCAGGAAAGGAAACACCCATTAAGTATGAAGACCCAGGAAACCCAATAGTAATTGTTCAAATTTATGGTCAAACCTTGCCCAATGCCTTAGTTGATCTTGGAGCTGCAATCAATATATTGACAACTGCTACTTGCCAAAAGCTAGGCATCACATCTGCAGAACCCACCTCCACTCTGCTAGAATTGGCTGATCGATCCGTGGTTAGGTCGGAAGGCATACTACATGATGTCATGGCCTCGGTTGACTCCTGGGAATACCCAACTGATTTTCTGATAATAAATCCTAAAACCCGACTTGATGGACATCCATTGATCTTAGGAAGACCTTGGCTTGCTACCGCTGATGCCTATATCGGCTGTCTGCAAGGGAACATGATCATAACCAAGGGGGCGGATATCAAGAATTTAGTACTATATTCCCCAGCGCAGCCAAGCATCACAATAGTTAAAATTAATAGGCACCCTGTATCATATCTTACTGATAACATTCGATCTCCATTAACTATACAAGAAGCACTTGAGTTGAAAGACCAAACAGAAGATGATGCCATTAGTAATTTCATTAGTCAAACTGAACTCACATCTCGTACCCAGTGTCATATGATAAAAGCAACATTTGATAACGAAGTAGAAGAGGAACCTCTGAAAGATACACATGATCACACAATCTCTGTCACTTCAGTTGCACATAGTAAAATTGTGGAAATTGAACCTGGAAAAACCTTAAACATTAACGCCGACCTTGCACCCGAACAAGAAACAAAGCTCATCCATATCTTAAGGAAATATAAAGAAGCATTTGCATGGGATTACCCTGATATGAAAGGAATTGACCCTCAATTATGTACACACCACATCTACATAGAAAATGATGCAAGACCTCTTAGGCAGCCTCAGAGAAGACTAAATCCTCATCTGAAAGAAGTAGTAAAAGCCGAGCTTCAAAAAATTTTAGATGTTAACTTCATCTACCCTATCTTTGATAGTAAATAGGTCTCCCCGCTTGTGGTGGTACCAAAAAAGAATGGTAAGTGGAGAATCTGCGTGGACTACAGGGAGTTAAATAAAGCAATGCAAAAATATCACTTTCCTCGATGGCTTCAGCGGGTACAACCAAATACAGATTACCCCTAAAGATCAGGACAAAACTACTTTTACTTGTCCTTGGAGAACATTCGCCTACCAAGTTTTACCTTTTGGCTTATGTAATGCCCCTGCCACATTCTAAAGGGCTATCCTTAGCATTTTTGTAGATCTAATAAATGAAGGACTGGAACTATATATGGACGACTTTACTCCATACGAAGATGAGTTTGATCCAGCATTGGATACACTAGAAAAAGTCATACAACGTTGCATAGCTACCAGGCTTTGTTTAAGCCATGAAAAATGTTACATGATGATGACGGAAGGACTTATTTTAGGACACTAGGAGCGGTCCTTGGACAGGAGGAGGATAGAAAACCATATGCAATTTATTACATTAGCAGCAGTTGAAGATCAATTTCCAGATGAGCATCTCTTTGCCATTGCTGTTCAAACACCCTGGTATGTTGATGTTGCCAATTACCTAGCAGTAGGTAAGTTACCAAAGCATCTAACCCCTAATGAGCGAAAACAGATTGTTTAGTGAAGTACCAGATTTTCCTGGATTGGGGGCTATTTGTTTCACACAGGGGCAGACATGCAAATCAGGAGATGCGTTCGACAGGACGAAATTTTTGATATATTGGAAGCATGCCATGACCAACCATGTGGTGGAGATTTCGCTGATCATAGGACTGCACATAAAGTGTTACACACAGGGTATTATTGGCCCACAATTTTCAAAGATGCAAAGAAATTTGTCCAAGCATGTGACAGTTGCCAGAGAGCGAGACGCCCTAGTCAGTCGAATGAGATGCCTTTGAAACCACAACTAGTCATCAAACCATTTGAGCATTGGGCTCTTGATTTCGTGGGACCAATCAACCCACCATCAAACCAGAAAACATACATTTTGGTGGCAACAGAATACGTCACCAAGTGGGTTGAAGCAGAGGCCTTGCCCATAACTACAGAAGAATCTGTTATACAGTTCCTGCTCCATCTATTTGTACGCTATGGCCTCCCTAGAGAGATAATTACAGATGGAGGGCCATAGTTTGCTGGGAACAGAATAGCGGCAACACTCAACAACTATCATGTCCAGCATAAAATTACCACCCCATATCACCCACAGGAAAATGGGCAAGTAGAAAGCAACAATAAGATAATAGAAACAATTCTAACAAAAACAGTTGCACCACATAGATGCGATTGGGCTGCCAGACTACCTGAAGCACTGTGGGCTTACAGAACAACATGGAGAAGCACTACTGGTCGCTCACCTTACCAGCTAATGTTCGGAAAAAAACCTATTTTTCCTATAGAATTTGAAATTCAGACATTACGAACAACACAAGAAGTTGCTTTAGACTTAACTGAGGCACAGACTAATCGACTACAACAGATCAATGAGCTAGATGAAATTAGGCTCTCTGCACTTCAACACACTGCCCTGATATAGCAGTAGAGAGCTAAATGGCATGATGCTCTCATTAAAAATAGAGTCTTCCACGAAGGAGACTGGGCTCTTTTATATGACTCTAGGTTTTAGGACTTCCTCAGGAAACTCCAGACTCATTGGCTGGGACCATATGAAATCCAGAAAGTACATGATAATGGTACCCTTACCCTGATTACTATTGATGGTTCTGGATATACCTTTAAGGCAAATGGCCATCGAGTCCGTCTCTATCGCAAACCACTTACTCGGGAGTCCTTCTACCAACAACTACACCAAGATTCAGATATGGAGATCTTAGGCGAGGAAGACAAGTCTTCCTCGCCTGTAACTCACTAAGAAATTTACTTTCCCTTACAATTTGTACATAACTTCTTGAATTATTTTTGTACATATCTTTGCAACAGGTTTTGTTACTTCTGTTGTTCCTTTTTCTCAAAAGGAATAACACTTTTGGTTTTCTGTTGTTCCTTTTCTAAAATGAACAGCACTTTGTGTTTTTGTTGTTCCTTTTCTAAAAGGAACAACACTTTGTGTTTTGATGTTCATTTTCTAAAAGGAACAACACTTTGTGTTTTTTCTATTCCTTTTCCAAAAGGAACAACACTTTTGATTTTTGTTGTTCCTTTTCCAAAAGGAACAACACTTTTGATTTTTGTTGTTCCTTTTGGAAAAGGAACAACACTTGTGCTTTGGTGTTCCTTTTTCAAAAGGAACAACACTTGTGTTTTGCTGTTCCTTTTCCAAAAGGGACAACACTTTTTGCTTTCTGCTGTTCCTTTTCCAAAAGGAACAACACTTGTGTGTTTTTGCTGTTCCTTTTTCAAAGGAACAACACTTGTTTGATTTTGCTGTTCCTTTTCCAAAAGGGACAACCCTTTTTTCACTTGTGTGTTTTGCTGTTCCTTTTTCAAAAGGAACAACACTTGCGTGTTTCCGTTGTTCCTTTTCCAAAGAAACGACACTTGTGTGTTTTTGCTGTTCCTTTTCCAAAAGGAACAACACTTTTGATTTTTACTGTTCCTTTTCCAAAAGGAACAACACCTTTTGATTTCTGTTGTTCCTTTTCAAAGGAATGGCACTTGATTGATTTTGCTGTTCCGTTTCAAAAGGAACAACACTTTTGATTTCTACTGTTCCTTTCCCCAAACGGACAACATTTTTCAACTGTTGTTGTGCCCTTTCTCGAAAGGAACACTACTTATATGATTTTTCTCTCCTTGTGAAACAACTTGTTTCTTTTGCTATTCTAAATTAAGGATGCTTATTGTTAATGTTCTTTCAAGTCTTTTTGAATACGGCTATGCAATTATGTGATGGAAACAAAAGCACAGCATACGGAAATCAGTAAATCATAAATCGCTATCCTTATAAGAGACCACCCTGAATTGGTGAAAGGACGCAAGGAAAGACATGCTTGTTCATCATCTTTTGTTGCCATTGCTCTACTAATTCCGTTCTGATTGGTTATCTGTATCATGATGGTTCCTTTTTAATCCTTTCTTATTATCATCCAGCAATAGGAGCAAAGGATCTATACCTTTTTATTGGGATATTAAGACTTCTTCCACCATTCCTACTCTTAAGGAGTGTTGAACCACCCTTTGTGTATAAAGAGGAAAGACTCTTTATTAAAAACAAGAAGAAAAAAAGAGGGAAGCAAAACATGGTTTCTAAATTGTCAGATTGCAGGATAGGAAGTCTCATTACGAGCTGGTCTACCATGATCATGAGGATGGAAGCGAAGTGGCATTCCCACTATGGCCACCACACCGGGGAAATGGTCCAAAAGGTATATCAAACAAATAACCCTTGGAATAGGAGTATCATCACGAGCCAGCCTGCCCACTGTTCGCTCCTCCCTCGTGAATGGAATTATGACTAACTGGTCATTAAGCCAGCATAATGGCCTACATTTTGACATTACACAATGCTTCCAGGCATACACAAAGGACTATGGTTCCAGGGGTGAAATAAACAACTCTGCCAAGGTTATGGACACCTGTCGGCAGCAGAGCACTGTTAATGGTATTGAAGTCGCATTTTTACACCAATAGGTAAGAAGATTGCATCCTCTTGTTTCTTATGCCATGGTAATTAATTATATAATATTACCCAACCATATAACGCATGACTATATATTATCACCAATCATTACGAAACTAATGACAGTGACCGCATGAGACTCTCTATATACGAAAAATGTCTTATCCCTGAACTTCTATCAAATCACCACAGTCCCTTACGTATTAAAGCGATGTAACTTTATACCTTGATTTCAGTAATAGGCTATTTTTGTAAGCATGGCATATTGCCATACGCTATTCCATAAAGACCTTGTGACACAACAGGCGCTGCTCCTTTATTTGACGGCTGGGACAGCCTATCACATTGCAGGGGGGGAGGTAACCCCATCATTCCCCAGAGCACGTGTCATTCCGTTATTTGAGAAATTGTGTACTCGGGCACAGCACGGATCAACGGTATTATCTTTTTCTATTTTTGTTTTCTTCTGCATGAGCTGCTGTTCGAAGCCATTTCCACTGCATACGCCGTAGCATTAGAATTTGAACGAGTAATACGCCATCAACTTCTCTGTGTTTCAACAAACAGTTGCCGTTCCTTTGAGAATTTGCAGTGAAACTATGGGAGGAAGGTCAGTTCGCCGAGAACTACAAGTATTAACTGTTTCGGTTGCAGCCCGAAGAATCCTGAAGAAAGCAGGATGGTTGACCTATCTCAACCGCCTGAAGGAGTCCAATGAAATAGTAGCGATTGAATTTTTATAGAATTTGCAGGAAGACTACTCCACAGTAAGAGGAAGGCGAATAGTAGTCACCGATGACATAATAGCAGAAGTCTCGGGACTACCAGCCACTGGACCAGTATGGACGATAAAGAAGGAAAGGCTGCAGAAGATTTTAGAAATCTTTCAGGACGAGGGCCAGAGTTTGACAATTCGAGGAAAGGGGGTGATGCCAGCAATGCTAGGAGAGCCATGGGCGGAATTAGCAAAAATCATTCAAAGCTACATCACTTGTGAAGATAGAAAAGACGTGTTAAGACCATGACATCTTAAACTCCTAGATGTCTTAAAACAAAAAAAATTTGTGAATTTACTTGCATTGTTGAATTCACTACTGCATGACGTTGCACGAAGCATGAAAGGAGCACAGCACGTAGAGTTAGTCGTCAGCCACCACAGATTAATTCGGTTGATAGTTAACTATAGTATCACCCAGCAGTAGAGCAGCTGGGAAGAACTAATTACCATCATCAATGGAGGGTCGGCCACATCTGGACGCCCGAAAAAGCGAAAACAAGTTGCTAGCACACCCCAATGTTCAGAAAAATGGAAGCATGATACTTGCACAGCGGAGCAACCTGAAAAACGATCTGAAAAACATAAACATGACCCTAGCACACCCGAACAACCAGAAAAACGTAGAAAATCGGCACGGATAGCATGGCTACGAGGGGGGCTGGAGAAGCCCCAGGAAGGCATGAGCCAAGCAATAGAAATCGAAGATGAGCAATCTGCAGAGGAAGAAACAGAAGAAGAAGACAACGAGGAAGCAGAGTAGGCTGCAAAGACAGAAATGGAAGAAGAAAACGACGAGTAAGAAGAGCAGTCTGCAGAGACATAAGCGGAAGAAAAAGACGAAGAGGAAGAAGAGCAGTCTGCAGAGGCAGAAACAGAAGAAGAAGAAGAGGAGGCAGAGCAATCTGTAGAGAGAAAAGAAGAAAAGGATGAGCAATATGAAGAGGAAGGAGACAAGAGAAAAGAAGCCGAGCAGTCCGAGCAGGAGGAAGGAATGGAACAGCAGGAAGGTAGCCCATTACAAGACCCGTTAGGGGAAGATGAATTGGCCAACATTTTGGCCAATATGGGCGAATATGGCCAACCCCTGAGTCCATCAAACCTCCATGCCATAGAGAAACCCCAGGAGAAAAATGCACCCAAGGAATCACATGCAGAAGTAGAAAATTCGTCCGTTCATAATGAGAAGTTATCAAAAAATGCTAAGCAGGAACAACCCGTTCCTAATCAGAAGGCACTAGAAGAAAGTCCGGAGGAAATAAGGGCAGAAGAAGAGTTACCCCAAGAAATAATAGAGCCAAGTAAGGTTCTTACCCCGGAACAGCCACCCCAGGTAGAAAATCAGGAAGCTAGCCACATTCCAAACCGCAGCGAACAACCTACTGTTCCTTCTGAAGAGATGATGGAAATAAGGGAATTACGAAAGGAACATCAAAGATTGTTGAACATAATAGTCCAACTTCATTAGCAGATTAGGGTTCTAAAGGCGAGGCAAATTGTAAAAGGGAATTCAGGAAGAAAAGGTCTGACCACACCAGTAAGATCCCTTAAGGGCAAGAGGCGGAGGACCAGAATCCATCCCACTGCTCAAAACCCTAACAAAAGCCAAGCTACTGTTCCAAATGAAGTTGAAAAGCAGAATGATGTTCCAATTGAAAAGGAACAGCAGTGGGCTGGAGTTCATGTTAAAATTGAAACGGATGATAAGATGGTTCAGACGGAGGCACCACCTTCGGGAGTAATAAGGGTTTTGAACTCGAAGCAGCGCAATAAGAAGGTTCAAGTAAAGCTCCCGGCCTCCACGACTGCATGGAAGAAGGATCTGAAAACGATAACCCTTCACAAAAATTTGAAGCAGGCCCAGCAAGAAGCAGAAAAGCTTAGGGAGCAAACGGTCCCCCGAGAAAAATATGAAGAACTACAGCAGCAGCTAAGGAATGTCAACTTATCTGAAAGCCAAGCTTTTGAAGGATGGTGAAGGGTACAAGAGAAAGTTGCAAAGGTAAATCGTAGATTAGATGTAGTTATCAAACAAATGGATACCTTGTGTTCCCTATACAATGACATCCTAGCATGTAGAGCCCCTGCCAAGAACTATGCCCTATTCCTAATGGAAAGGTATTTACAATTGAAAATAAAGGCTGTTAAAGCAGGTGCTCCCATACAAATTAACACTATAGATGATTTTATAAATTGTTGTAAACATTATGGGGTAAACGTGAAAAGGTTATTGTGTGAATTTTACTTGCATAACCTTGTACTAGAACAAGAGACCAAACTGAACCCTGGCCCTTTTTTTGGGGACATTCAATTGCAAGCATTTATCTCATTTGCAGTCAATCAAATTAAATGGATTAAAGTCTACAACTCTTTTCAAAGACAAGAAAACGAATTAGATTTATGGGTAAGAGCTGAGCCTAGAGACCCAGAACAGTTATGGAGGAGACATAGAAATCTCATGAGGGCTCCATGAGTGATTGAAGCATTAGGACCCATGCATGAAGCAATCATTCGGCAGGGGCTTGAATACTTTTCCTCTATTAAAGACCCTACTGTTAAAGCAGCCAAATTTCGATATCGAATATCTAATCCGAACATCCAGCTTAGAGAACCATTTGAGTATGAGAATTTTAAACTTGCTGCTAACCGATTCCCCCTCTATGGTGAAATTGTTTTGAGGGCAGGGCCATCCTGGTTAGGATATAGGTTCCGGAGTCCAATCATTTGGCATCCTGCACCTGTTTACCAGGCCCTGCATGAGATGCCTGAGGGCTAGACAGGCCATTTCTTTGATCATTTAATTTCGCATCACGGCTGTAGGCCCCCACACGAGATTCCATCTCCAGCCTACTCACTCACTACTTTGCATATCAACTACAATGTTTTCATGAGGCCATGAAAAAGGGTAAGCTGGGGGGTGTGTGCAGTATCAAAGAAGGTATGTTTCGATGGTTATTTCAGTATCTTTTCATTAGAACTTATAAGCATTTTGCATTAGAAACTTAGACAATAATGAGGATTTATAATGAAACACATGAGATTAATAGGAAACATTGATAATTGTCATTCCTATGTGCAAGAGGGAGGAAAAGCAAAAAGTAGCCATCCCAAAGGAAAAGACAAGGATGAACTAACTTCTGTCCCTTTGACGGGAGACCGTGTGCAAACCAGATCAAAATGGACCAACCCAAGAAAGGAAGCGGAGATACCATCTCAGAGCAGAAAAGGAAAGAAGTGACTCAGGATTAACGATTCTGCGAATCCCTCAGGATCTTAGATCCTGAGGGATCGCTATTTTATCTATTTCTGCATCTAAATATCTTCATCATCATCCTTATATAAGGGGTAGCGTTGTTAGCTAGGGAAGGGGACTTCTTATGTAATTTCTTTTAAGAAAGATCAAGACTATGATCTTTATGTTCTGTTAAAGACTTGAGTTACTATAATTATACTTCATGCATTAATACAAACTTGGTTACTCTTTTATCTTTGAGCCTGGATCAATCTTAAGCAGTGTACCCCTAGAGGCTAAGGGCCCGGCCCTGGAAGACACTTGCTCTTGTACCATTACGCGTGGTTTTTGTGTAGTTTGTTTATCAACGTGATCTGGTAACCTGTTGTGTTTTAAGAACATTTATATTACATGCTCTGTTGTGTTCAATTCATTTAATGCTCCTGCAAACAAAAGTCTTGTATTGATGCCACATCATGTTACCAATTCTTTAAGTGTTGGTTAATCTCTGTAGGATACGGTCATTCCATTACAGAGTTTTATGCGATTGTGCTTTAGCATTACAACATTTATCTTGAAGAGTCTGATTTCACATAGTTATTGAATCCTTGGATGTTACAGTTTTCATCTTGAGATGCAATCGTATGCTTCTATTTAGAGCAATAATAGAGTCACATTAAGCACGTTGTGTTTAGATGGTTTTAATATTATTTCATATTGGATCCATAGGTAGTGCTGTTCCATAGTATGTGTACATATTTTAAGAGCGAAGGATTGATGTTTTGATTGGAGTGATTAAATAGAGTTACAACTTGACGAACTTGGTTACTACTCATTTCTGAATTGCTGTTCCATTTTAGTTGTTGTTCCATTTCAATTGCTGTTCCATTTCTGAATTGCTGTTCCATTTTAGTTGCTGTTCCATTTCAATTGCTGTTCCATTTCAATTGTTGTTCCATTTCAAGATTGTTGATTTGCTGTTTTATTTACTTGCCATTTCTTAATTATTAAGGATGGTCTTAGGATGTAGTGAGCATCAGCATATGCTACCTGGCTCCCAGACCTCTGATATGCTCCCATTAGTTATGAAAGGGATGGGTTATTGCTACCGAACCTTTGACTGAATTGCTGTTTTATTTCATTGCTATTCTCTTTACTTTCCGCTTCATTTCTATTTATCAATGACGATCTCACGCTGTAGTGAGCGTCAGCATCTGCTACCTAGCTCCTAGACCTCAAACCTGTTCTCATCAATTATGAAAAGGATGGGTTATTGCTTTCGAAACTTTGACTGATGCATTTCTTTGTGTGATTTAGCCTTTTGAAGAAGTTAGGTTGTAGACTCGCATCAATTACTTTTGTAGTTTTAATCAGCTGTACTACGAGCATTACTCTGACAAGTGCTAAGCCTCAGACCGAGACACTCTTTGAAATAACCAGACGTTCCCGAATTGAGATATTAATGTGAGGTAACTAGAGGTGAAAGAGACCCTTTTTATAGCTCTACACCTTGCAATAGGAGCAAAGGTCTCATCATAGCAAATCCCATCTACCTGTGAAAAACCTTTAAAAAACCACGGGCCAGAAATCTAGCCTTATGCTTCTCCACACTACCATCTACAACTTGCTCTCCGGTTTTGGGGCCATATCCCAAACACTGTTATGAACTATGCAGTCAAATTACTCCACCATGACATCAACCCAAATTAGTTGTTGCACTACTTCCTCAAAGGAAGATGGATTTGCTACAACACATCCACTCACAAGAGCCATGTATCCAGTGTACCTTCCAGGTAACCTCCTATGTTTGTGTTGTGATGTGGGTGCTCCCACATTCTCTCTAGCATCTGAAAGCAATTTATTTGCCTCTCTGGTGAGCTTTCTCCCATCTTTGGAAGACTTTGCCTGAGTGGATGTCTCCACTCTCGGATCCTCTACATGTTGCTGCTCCACATTAATATGAGGTTCCTCTACCTTAGGAGCTAAAAAATATTCAGCTGCATGTAGCTGAAGCTCCCTCTTAAGGGAAACTCACATGACATTCTCCTCATCAAATCTTACATTCTTGCAAACCACTTTCATTCCGCTGGTTGGAAAGTACACCTGATAGTTATGAGGTATATCAATGTATCCCACAAATATTCCCAAATCTGTTGTCTGCTCAAGATTCTTCCGTGCATATTTGGTCACATGGAAATATACCGATGACCCAAAAATCCCAAAGTGACCAACATCTGGCCTTTTACCGAAATAAGCCTCCTTTGGTGTCTTGATCGCAAGAATTCGATGTGGGCTAGAGTTCTGAACATAAACCGTTGTGTTTCATGCCTCAGCCCACAAGTGTAGTGGGATACCTTGATCGTGTAACATTGCCTTCACTGCCCCTACAATGCTTCCGTTCTTCCTCTCGGCAACCCCATTCTACTGAGGGTTATGGGGTTTCGTCTGTAGGTTTTAACCTCGTATAGAAATTACCTAGATACGAATTCTAAAACACAGAAAATAAATAATGCGAGAGCATAACACATAAAACACATATACACAGAGATTTTCCCCTAGATCCAAAAATGGGGACTACCAGCTTGATTTTTCATTATATTCCTTTCAATGTTACAATACATATTTATACATGTTGAAGCATCCAATACCATGGACCAAAAACCATCGGAATCCAAAACCATGTACTGAAAACCATAGCGTCCAAAACCATAGGTAGGATTGCTCAACCTAATATAGGGTTCAAATTTTTTTTTCCCGAGGCATTGCCCCAGACCCTGTAAAGGGGGGCTACCCACCCCTCTCAAACCCCCCAGATGGGGGGGATGTCGCCCCCCTTATGACCCCCCTGCTGCGCAATCGACACAACGAAAGAGGGGTTCCGCCCCCCCTCTAACCCCCCGGTTCACTACGTAGGTTAGTCGTGGAAAGAATATAACACAACCCAACACTATCAACTCCTGTTTAATCCCTTCCGATGCACATATGTTATTAAACGTTTTTGAGACATACTCACCACCATTATCACTTTGTAGAGATTTAACCTTCTTGCCCAACTCTTTCTCCACCAGTGCTTTAAACTCACAAAACTTTGTGAATGTTTGATCTTTTTTTTTTTTGCATGAAAATTATCAAACATTTTTGAGAAAAATCATAATAACTGTATGTGGCCATGGATGCTGTCGAGAATGGTCCACACACATTTGAATGGACTCACTCTATAATAGCGTCTGCTCGATCATCTCTATCGTTAAAGGAAGACCTGGTGTATTTACCCAAAGTACACCCCTTGCATGTATCAACTTGCTCTAGTGTACCTTTGGGCAAACTAGCAGAGATCTGCTACATGATCTTCAAAGCCCCATGATGCAAGTGACCCAATTGCCTGTTCCACAACTCGTCAACATCTCGTCTCTACTGCTTTTGTGCTCAAAGAAAAACAATCCTTTACCTCCAACTTATATATATTCTTCACCCAAATCGCTATCTTCTTTACTTGACCCGTGGCTATGTGTTGAAGGAACACCTTTCCTTTCGAGAAGATCACATCATAGCCTCTATCCTCAATCATGGAAATGGATACCGAGTTCTTCTTTGGTCCAGGCACATACATAACATTATTCAAGGTGAGTGGAGTCCCATGCTCCCTCTGAAAAGTAACCATTACCAATCCAATAGCATTATACCTCCCGTCGTCACCCATCTCGATATGCATCTGGAGATATTTCTCCTCGAGGTCACTGGATAACTCCTTGTCGCTAGTCATGTGGAATGAAGCTCCACTGTATAGGTACTATACACTTCCCATCATTAATGACACCATGCATGTAATTTGGGAAAATTCTAATTCGAATTGAGAGGCCAAAGCCTCACCTGTTGCTGGACCTCATGAGGATTTCTCGGACTACTTGAGTGGATAATTTGTAGGAAAATGGCCCATCTCATGACAATCTTCTTACCTCCATGGCAAGAATCTAATTTGGAATGGGAATCTTTCCCTTTTCCCTTCTTCGCCTTAGTTGCTAAGGCACAATTCTCTTCATCATAAGTCTTTGATGAAGAGCCATCCCTAGTGTTTCTCCTACATCAAATGCAACCATAGTCATTCCTAGTCTGACAGCTTCTCCGAACCATGACAAGGTCCTGATAAGTATGCCAACTCTTTGGAAGTCCCAGAAGAGCAAGGCTCACCATATCATCCTCGACAATGGTGATTCTGATCCAAGTGGATATTGGTGGCCACCTACCAAGTCCACCTGGACCCCCACCATTGTCTTTCTCAGCATTTTCAGTTTCCTTAATTGTAGCACAACTTACTATTTTTAGCAGTTTTTCGGGTCCTGAACTTCCGGAGCCGTTTTGAGGCCCTAAACGACGTTGTTTGGGGAATCCGGGGGCAACATGGGTCCATGGAATGGACCGATGTTGCTCGTTCCAACGATGATAGTGCTCGAATAGATCTTTCTAATGAGCTATCATACGCGTCAAATGGAGATTGTATGCCAAAGTTACGACCCCGGGAAATTGATGTACCAATTTACCCAAACGGGGCCCACAATTTGGCGTTTCATCTTCTAGGGTTAGGTTTTGGGATGTGAAGGGTTTTTCATTGTTTCTGAGCAATAAATAGGCCTCCGAGCCTCATTGTAACACAATTCAGAGGCATGTAGCCGCCACATCTCTTCTCAGAGATAAGCTACCATCGCCCTAGCTGGTTTCTTTCCATTTCTGGTTGTAAGCATATTTCAATATTTTCCATTAATGAAATGAAATATTATTTCCGCTGCATCTCTTTATTCATGGTTATCGCATCTCTGTATTTATGGTTATCTCTGTAATCTATTGCGTTTCTGTTTAAATCCGGATCATGCTATGACCAAACATCATGTCGACAAAAGATAAAGGATGATACCCATATAAGGCATAGAATGGTGACATACCGTTGGACATGTGATGCAAAGTATTATAGCAGTACTCCCCTAGATGCAGCCACTTTAGCCATGCTCGTTGTTGCCCACTGACATAGTTACGTAAGTAGCCCTCTAGCCACTTTTTAACTATCTCCGTCTGTCCATCCGTCTGTGGGTGATCGTTGGTACTCGGTGTCAACTCTGTCCCCACCAATCGAAAAAGCTCCTGCCAAAACCCACCCATGAAACGACTATCCCTGTCACTGACGATGGTCTTAGGAAGACAATGTAGCCTGAAGATCTCCCTAAAGAACAGCTTGGCCACCTGTGCTGCTGTATAATGTGCGGATATGGCAAAGAAATGTACGTACTTCATCAGTCGACCAATGACGACAAAGATGCAATCCTTGCCCTGTATCGTGGGCAACTCTGTGATGAAATCCATCGAAATACTCTCCCATTTCCCCTCCAGAATGGGAAGAGGCTGCAATAATCATGTGGGATGGTTCATCTCTCCCTTGTTACTCTGGCAAACATCGCACTCCCGGATGTGTTGGAGTACATACTCCTTGAGGCCCTTCCATGAGAACCTCCCCTTAATGGCCCTGTAGGTTTTGGTAAAACCCTGATGTCCTGCCAATGGGGAATCATGTGATGCTTGGAGTATCTTCTTCTTGAGCTGAGACCCCTTAGTCAAGAAAATCTTGTCCCTATAATAGATGATCTCATCGACCACCCTGTACCTGTCATCTGCCACCTGCCCATCCAGAACCTCACGTGCAAATCTGTCCTTGGAGTACTCTACTAAGAGTTGAGCCCTCCAATCAGTATCCAAGCTCATAAGAGACAACGTGGATGGTCTTCGTGAAAGGGCATCTGCTACCACGTTGTTCTTACCCTTGACATACTCAATGTCAAAGTCATATGCTTGGATCTTGCTGATTCACTTCTGCTGCCTCTCCTGTAGCTGCTTCTACTCCAAAAAGAACTTGAGGCTGTTGTGATTAGTCCTCACCCTGAACTTGTTACCCACCAAATACTGTCGGTACTTAGCTAATGCATGCATGATGGCCAGCATCTCCTTGTCGTATATAGAATACAACCTCTCCTGCGGAAGGAGCTTCTGGCTCTCAAGGGTGACCTCCCTGCGTCAATACTGCGCTGATCCCCTCTCTCGACGCATCACACTCTAAGACAAATGGCTGCGTGAAATCTGGCAACGCAAGCACTGGGCAGCTGCTCATAACCTCCTTGAGCCTGTCAAACGCTCGCTGCGTTGTATCTAACCAACTGAATGCCCCCTTCTTCGTCAAATCTGTCAGGGATGCAACAAGCTGTGAAAAACCTTTGACGAACTTCCAGTAGTAAGTGAAAATGCCAATGAATCCTCGAAGTTCTGTTACGTTTCTTGGCTCCGGCCATTCCCTAATGACCCTGATCTTCTCCTCGTGGACCGTCACTCTGTCCGCCCCTATGATGTGTCCCAGATACAACATCTCCGTCAACCCAAACTCACACTTGGAGAGTTTGGCATAGAACTGCTGCTCTTGTAAGATTCACAATACTGTCTCAGTGTGCTGGAGATGCTCCTCCCAAGTCCTGCTGTAAATGAGAATATCATCGAAGAATACCAACACAAACTTCCTCAAATGACTACGGAAGATGTGATTCATGCAAGACTGAAATGTAGCTGGGGCATTGGTTAGCCCAAAAGGCATCACCAAGAACTCAAAGTGTCCGTAGTAATACCTGAAGGTGGTCTTGGGAATATCCTGCTCCCTCATGCGAATCTGATGGTACCCAGATCTCAAATCAATCTTTGAGAAGAATCGTGCTCCACTCAACTCGTCCATCAACTCATCGATCCTGGTATGGGGTACCTGTTCTTCAGGGTCTTCTTGTTCAGGGCCCTGTAGTCAATGCACATCCTCAATGTACCGTCCTTCTTCTTCACCAACACCACGGAAGAAGCAAAAGGACTTGTGCTCAAACGAATGTGCCCAAGTGCCAGCAACTCTTGGATAGCCCACTCAATCTCATCTCGATAGGCCTTGGGGTGCCTATAGGGGGTGGTGATCACTGCCTGGATGCCCTGCTCAAGCTTGATAGTGTGCTCAAACCCCCGATCCAGTGGCTGTCCTGGTGGAATCTCTCTAAACACTATGGCATACCGATCAAGGATGATCTAGATCTCTGGATGTACCGTCTACCCTGTAGTTCCTGCTTCAGATGCATGCAGTTCCACTGCCCACTCTATGTCTCCCTTCCGGAAGACTGCCTTCATCTGATGAGCCGACACAATTTGAGGCGGATATGTGTGTTGTCCCCGTATCTTCTCATGCCTCCCTGTCTTCTCATCATCCCACTCCATCTCTAGGGTCTTCCAATCCGTCGTGACCTTGCCTAGAGTGATAAGCCACTGAACACCCAATATCATGTTCGTGTCCGGAATATCGACCATGAAAAAGTGGTCAGTCAATGTGTAGGTGCCCATCGTCATTGAAAGCTCCGGAACATAATGAGCACATGTCATGGTCTGATTGTTGAAATTTGGTACTAGAGGACAGGTGGTTCCCTTAGGCTTTGATCTTTGGCCTAGGGTAAAGTGTCCAAAAGATTTTAATTTTTCTCCTAAAGTGACTTTATAATTTTTATAAAGTTAAAATCTAATTTAAAAGTGGCTTTAAGTGATAAAGTTACTAAGTTTAATTTTAAACTGACTTTTATAAAGTCGATGAAAAATTAGAAATGAAAAGTGACTTTGGAAATAAATGACTAAGTGGGTTTTTATTAAAGTGGGGTGAATTAAAAAATAGAAAGTGAGATTTAAATGTGCATTTAATTTCAGCGATTGATCTAAATCTATCTCAACCATTGGATTTAGGGATCACCCAAAAGTCATTTAGGGTTGGGTTAAAGGAGGAAAATGAGGAAAAGATCATTCATTCTTTCATGAGCAGATTGGGAGAAGGAGAGCAAGAGAGCAAGGGAGATTTCTGGACAAGAAGGAGAAAGAGGCAGCAGTTTGGCACACATACCAGGCATCTCTTCAGCAAAATTAGAACAACAGAAAGACAAGCAGAACAGCAGCGAGAACAAGCAGAAAAAGCTGATTTTTTGCTGAAAACTGAGGAAAACTGATTTTTGGGCACGAATATCGAGGAACTGATTTTCGGCACAAAAGTCGAGGTCTGTCCGCACAGTCCGTACGGTCGTCCGTACAGTCCGTACGGTCCGTACAACAAAGTTTCCAGGTGGTCTGTGGGCTGAAAACATATAAGTTTGCTTGCTGGAAAAATTATTTTGCTGTAATTTTTGCTGAAATTTTCTTGCTGTAAAAAAGGCATTTTCCAGAAATAAAGAAGAGCTCTTAAACTGGTTTTTCCCAAGAGTTGTAGGGGGTTTTTCCAGGGTCACATTGACAAAAAATATCAGTGTTTTAATGTGTTTTTATGGCTGTTTATTACTGCTGATTTTTATTTCTGCAATTTCCAGCATTCTGTAAATTTTCCAGAATTTGTGTTTTCAGCAAAATTTATTTTTTTCAACTTGTTGAATGTATGGTTATGGGAAAGGGCATTTAACTACATGGGAGAAATAAGGAGAAACTGAAAACCGGGGTGGGAAAACAGAAATTTTAACAGGGCACAGCAGAACACCAGCTATGACACTTTATTGGACTACGGCTAGGGCTTGTTAAGGCCTCCTTTATACAGCATATAAGGATCCTCCTTGACTGTGTCTATAGGGCCTGTGTCTAGATGTCTCTTCCATGACTGTAATTTAGGGCAGTGTATAAGACTAGGGCACTCCCTCTAAGGCTCCTCCTTTAGGACTGTGTCTAGATCTCATTAGGGTAGCGTATAGGTCTCTCCATGGCTGAAGCTTGATCTTCATTAGGGCAGCATATAGGTCTCTTTCATGGTAGTGTATAGGGCACTCCCTCTAGATCTCTCTTTCACCAAAACACAAACAAATGAAGAGAGAGATCACAAGAGGTGTGTGTGCAAAATGACTTGAGGTCCTCTTCTATTTATAACAAAATGTTGAGGGTAATTTGGTTGCTAGCCAACCTTGACGAATTGTCACATAACACAAATAAATTCATATCTCCAGGAATACATGTTGGAATTGTATGATCTTTAGATCAATCCTATACCTCTCGACGAGAGGAATCGAAGAAAAATATTAGTGGCCATATATAAGTAGACCCACATGGAGTTTGGCCCTAGTTGCCAATTTTAACACCCTCTCAACTAGGGAGAACTCCATCTGCCAGTCCGAACTATCTTGGCCATCAACGCAATGCCCTGCACTACTCTGCTGTGCTCTGCTGAACTATGAAGAAGAGGAAGTGATTGAGAATGTATCATACCATTTTCTACTGACCCGAAGTCAGTCCCATATAAAGAGAGTGTCTCATACCACTCTTACTGATCCGAAATCAGTTCCAAATAAAGAGTGTCTCATACCACTCTTACTAATCCGAAATTAGTTTTAAATAAAGATAGTATATCATACCACTCTTACTGATCCAAAATCAGTTCCAAATAGAGTGTATCATACCACTCTTACTGACCTGAAGTTAGTTCCAACTTCCAATTGATCCCAAATCAATATCATCTAGCATAGGAAGTACGATACTACACGATGCGTCCATCAATAGTACTCATTTCCTTGCTCATTGGCCAGATGAGAGGTACTTTCCATGAGTCTCAGACTGCATGGGTAGGATGTCTCAGCAGGAGAAGGATGAACCACTCATCCTGCCTACATGTTGCCATGGGGTATCCCAGGGAAGGCTGAACCACTCACCCTGTACACAACAAATCACTAGGGGAAGGCTGAACCACTCACCCTATGACTGTGTCTCAGCAGGAGAAGGATGAACCACTCATCTTGCCTATATAGCAAACCACTAGGGGAAGGCTGAACCACTCACCCTCTGGTTGCTAATCGGTCCAAGAAGTACCCCCAAGCCCCCCGTAGCTCCCAGAGCTCAATATCCATATCATACAGGACCTTCAGGAGAGGGTCTCTCCACGACTCCTAGTCGTTCTCAGAAAGTCAAGAATTTGACCTTTCCCAAGGGCTTTATCTGAATATCGGCGACGTGCACATTAGTCCTAGAGTGATGGAGCCTTCTTGCTCCCCGTTGTACCATATCCCAGATAAAGTGGCACCTGATGTCTATATGCTTGGAGAGATCATAGAATATGGGATCCCTCTACAATCAAATCCCACTTTAGTTGTCACGGAAGATCACAGTGGTATCCAACACGTGTCCAAACATCTCACTGAAGAGCTTCCATAGCCAGACAACTTTCACATGAGGTCATGTTCGTAGCTATGTATTTGGCTTCAGCGGTGCTCAAAGCAACCGACTTCTGCTTCCTCTTCCTCTAGGATATCGAAGCAGAACCCAAAGAGAACCAACACCTAGAAGTGCTTTTGCGATCCTCCACACTGCTGCCCAATTAGCACCAGAATAACAATGTAGCCTCACAGCTCTAGCAATGTATCTCAGTCCATGAGTGGTTGTGCCCTGAAGATATCTCAGAAGATTCTTGGCACCAATCCAATGAGAGAGATGAGGCTCAGCCATATGTTGGCTCAACATGCTAATTGCAAAACAAATATCTGGACAAGAGTTCACCAAGAACATCAATGCTAGTATGAGTTGACAAAACTCAAAGGCATTTCCCAAATTAGGTCCGGCAACACTACCGCATAACTTCTTAAAGTTTAGCTCCATCGAGGTAGTCACAGGTGTGCAATTCACCACCATTCCAAATTCAGAATCCAACTCCCTCTTACTTTTGAAAATTAGAGGGTCTGTACCTATCAGAAAGAGGTCATCCATATAAAGCACCAGTATGAGAGGTCTATCATCCACAACCTTAAAGCAATGGTTTGGATCGGCTTCACTCCTAGTGAATCTTAGCTTCATTAGATAGCTATCGATCCTCTCATTCCAAGCCCGGGGTGCTTTCTTCAACCTGCATACATGAGATTCCCGATCATGAATTTCAAACCCCTTGGGTTGTTCCACATCTATGGTCTTGCTATTACATGAGGGGAATGGTCTGCTTGTAAGATTTCCTTTGGTACATCTCGAACATGTACCTTCATGCTCTTCTTTGAATTCAGGCATCCCTGTCACCATCTGTCTTACATTAGGTAGGGCCTTACAATGAAGATGGGCAGACCTTCGGTGCCATTGAAGAGATGTGTCACATGACATGGTCCCCATTAGACTTCCTGCAACTTGATAAAAAAAGTGCCAACCCTGAACCCAAGAGTAAAAGCATCTTTAAAATTCTTTTTCCAAACACGTACCTTTCCATTGATGAATGCCACCTTGTAACCTTTGTCCTCCATTGTCGAAATGGACACCAGGTTCTTCTTGAGATCAGGTACATAAAGAACATTTTGTAAATGAATTGACTCACCCTGGTCCAATTGAAGAGTAACATTTCTTACACCCTTTACGGGATAGGTGGCATCATCTCCAAGGATAATCTCCAAGTTTGTCTCCTCCTTTATTAGATTAGAGAGCGCTTCCTTGTATCCGGTGAAGTGCCTTGAAGCACCACTATCAATAAGCCAATTTTCCAAAGAGTCTGGAGGAGAGGTAGTGGAGAGGGCCGACATAAGATAATATTCCTTTTGCTTATCAGAAACAACATTTGATTCTTCATACTTGGAGTTCCTTGCTTTTTTGGAGAGTCTACCATTTCCTTGATGTCCTGCATTCCTTTTTCCTTTGCCATTGTACCTGTCATTCTTTCGATCATTGAAGTTGCCCCTGGAATGATTGTAATCATCATCATGTGATGTGTCCCTTCTATTTGGACACTCCCTCGCATAATGGCCAAACTTATTACAAGCAAGGCACCTTCCCTTCCTTCCACCCTTAGATCCGGACTTTCCATTGAAGTGACTTTTAAGTAGGCCACTAGACGTTTGTCAGTGGAATCTCTG
The DNA here is from genome assembly GCA_000404065.3 of Pinus taeda. Classification (NCBI taxonomy): domain Eukaryota; kingdom Viridiplantae; phylum Streptophyta; class Pinopsida; order Pinales; family Pinaceae; genus Pinus; species Pinus taeda. The sequence continues at coordinate 29,759 of APFE030735574.1, read as the reverse complement.
ATAATCTTCTTTGCTTCAACTTCACTCTTGGTGTACTTGATAATTGGAGTAGTCGGTGCATTTGATGGACGCTCAGGGATTTTACCCTTCATGTAATCCAACACTTCTTGCTCTTCCAATTCAATTGGGAAGTGTGATGAGGAACCATTGAGCCTTTGACCTAGTCCAACTATTTTCGGTGATTGCTCTTTCCCTCTTGCTTGGGCTTTGTCTTCACCTCAGCTCTGATACCATGTTAATTTTAGGTATGTTTTATGCTTAGCGCAATTTACTTCAATTTTTCATATTAGCCCAATGTCAATTTTCAGATTAGCAATCACATCAGCATGATAGTAAAGTGCAAATAGAACATAAACATAAACAACAAAAGACAAGCCAAGACAAGAGGACACAAGATGGCACCAGCCAGGGATAAACCCCAATGTGAGGAAACCCTTTATCAATTCTTCTTATATTCTTCAATAGTTCAGCAGAGAGAACCACCCTACCTTAAAGGGGGTATCCACTGCTATATCTCACACATCATGCTCTTACCCCTTGAGCCCCGAGCAATCAATTAAGGAAAAATCATAAAAGGCAAAGGGCATATAAATAAGGGTGGAAAAATCAAGGCCGAGGCACTTCATGTACCATGATTGCTCCCTCCTATACATTATATACCCAAGTGTGAGCTTCCCTTTTATTAGCTATCCTTGTGCCCCAGCATTTAGCCCAAGGCTGCCCATTTCATTCCTTACTCCATTTATCCCTTTATCACTTGCCACCACCCTTTAAAGGATGTACCTTGGACATATTATCCCCTGTAGAAGTAGAAACCACTTAATAGGATACTTGGTTAAACCCATTTGAAGCTTGGAGACATTAGCACATGCCAAAGCCCATTATGGAAGGGCATGGCCATTATGAAGTTCCCACATGTTGTCCATGGTTTGTAAGATTTTTTACTCGATTTTCTTGATGACTTGTTGTAGTGGAAGGCTAGGGGACACATTGGATCTTATGTAGGATTGCAGATGGTCTCCACTTTGGGTCCGGTCTCTATACGGGGTCCTAACCCTCTAGAGGGCTACATTGGCACATGTAGGGTGTGCGTTGAGAGCTATGGGCCTCCACAATAGTAGACAACACTCCATGGATCTCTAGAGATGTTCAAAGATTGCTCGAGATCCACGTTTTGGACGAGGAAGATGCACTTGGTTCACCTTTGCCCAGCCAACCCCACAGTTGTACCAAGCACTTGGTAGATGACCTAGGACTTGCATGCTGATGTGGCATCGCTTACACTATCATATGAGCCCTTACAAATGCCCTGTAGGCATCTTCGACTTACTTGGAGACCCATGAGGTCACTTGTGTGACCTCACATCCGTTGGGAGCACCACAAGTTTATTATGTGGAGAACAAGGGGCCAACCCCTTGTCCATTACTTTTGGAAGTCCCATTTATCATTATGGCACTTATGGACTTCACCAAGCTTCTTAGAGAGCCCAACAACATGGGTTATTGATCATTCGACCTCTTGAGAGACTTGTTATTTTGTTTATGAGCTAGTTTGGTGGGGTTGTCATCAAAAGTTAGTTATTTGCACATTATTTTTATTTTAGGGGCTAATTTAGGCTCAAATAGGTAAATCGAACTCATTAGGAGAGTATAAATACAAATGATGAGTGTTCATTTCTCATCATCACTTGGTTTGGACTTGTATCTCTCTTGAGATTTTCGCTATTCCTTCTTGGTGGACGAAATTTTCGATCATGGATGAATTTTGATGTATGGATTGTCTTTTCTTATTTTGGAGCTTCATGATTGGCAAGTCTATTGGTGGTTGGATATATTCTCTTACATGTAAGTGCAAATTTAATGCTATTATTCTTTTACTTTGTCACATGCATTGATAATGAGATTTTCGCTATACCAGGGCTAGTTGCTGCATGCATTTACTGCAAAGTTGTGGAATTATGTTTTTATATAGCATATCTCTTTGTATGGGCCATGTATGTTGAACGAATTCTCCTAGGGATAATTCTATGGTTGAATTTATCTTGATAAGCCACTTCACCTTGCAAAACGAAGTATAAAAGCTTTTAAGGTCACTCTCCTTTTCCCTAATGACAAGCGAAGTTGATCTTAAGGCCTCCTTGACCTAGAAACGAAGTCTATCTTCGTATTCTTCTTGACTCCAATCTCCCCAATGGATTAGGCACTAGTCTACCATAAAGTGATCACTTAAAGAAACATTCGTCTTCACCTCTCCTTTATTCTAGGTCTATCCACATTAGGACTCCTAGGGCATCATTTTCAGGACATACCACCCATAGAAAAACTTCGATCTCTTGGCCTCAACTGTGCTGGTGTCTCTCCTAGGCCTCCTCCAAATTTGAATAAATTCAGACGGTGGGGTTGTGAGATATCCCAAGCCCTAGCCTCGAGATTGGTTTTTGCCCTAAGTTTCCCTAGGCTAGTTCCTCATAGGGATCATTTTGCACCTTCAACTGAAACTCAATTCTTTGGTCCCTTTCTTCTCCTTGTTTAGGTCAAGTCTATCATTGGTTGCTAAACTTGTTTCCTTTGACCTAACCTGGGTCCACTTGGTCCCATGTGGTCCCATAACTTTGAGAAGTCAATTCTTCAAAAACCACCTGGGAAACCAAATTCAACAAGGATTTTAGGGCGTTGTAAGCTCCTTTACAATTCACACTACTGAAACCTAGACGTTAAATCCTCGTCACCTTCTCCTAGAAAGTTTTGTACCTTGCTTAAGAAGCATTCAAGTCTTATTCTTGAGCTTCCTCTAGGAAAGGGGCCTCGAGATCACTTCACACCCACTTAGTTGATCTATCCTTTATAAGTGGTTCTCTTCATACCGGGTCTCCTCCTATCGGTGAAAGTTTGTAAAGAGTAGGAAGCTTTAGCTGTGGTGATAGTGGGCTTTAGCTTCATTGTTGCTCTTGACCTAGCAAGTGCCTCTCTACAACCCCCTGCTAGTTTAATCGGTAAGATGCAAAAGGTATGATAAAACTCACACTACCTTGTCAGAGGGTAAGGCAGAGATCTAAAAACCCGAGGAGCATTTTTTCGTCTAGTCCAAGGTTGTTTCTTCTTCCAAGTATATTGAGTATTCATGCTTTATCATGTAGTTCACCAAATATTTTTTGCTTAAGGGCTTCATCCTCCTACCTGTGTTTGTCTGCAACTTTAACTAGTGCTTACCCGTTTCTTGAGCAGGGTTGCCATTTTTTCTTCAAATTTTGGCTGTGTATTTAGTGGTCAACTTCTCTGATCCTTCTCTCAAATTTGTATGTACAAAGATTTGCAACTTGTCCACATTAGCTTGAGTTTTCATGGGCATCTGAGAGACAGGGTCGAATGATATGGCACAATGTCCTTGTTGCTCTAATGAACTCAAACATTCCTTTCACTAGAAAGAGTCATCATATTTTCTTCTGCCACTTCTGTTGTTCTCTCTTGAGGTCTTACCCTTCTCCTTTAGTCAGCCATGCTTGCACTGGTCATCCATAAAATGCCGTGGATATTCCACTGGACAATTTGTCACAACAAATATGATAAATATTATATTAAAAATTTGAGATTTTACACTATTACAGTTTTATTAAACTTTAAGATCTGTAAACTTAACTGTAATTAGTGCATGCATGCGAATCAAAATTATGAAGAAAAGTAGAGAACGACAAAATAATCTCATACACACGCATAAGACACAAGATATATGCTCTCGGGGAAACCCTTTCGGGAGAAAACCTAGTTGGAAGGTGATGTTGCTTCACTCTCTTTCTTTGTCTGGAAATATGGCTACAGGTACAAAGAAGTAATGTCTGTGGCCTATGGGCTGCTACAATGCACAAATCCTCTGTGTGCGCTCTACCTTTTATCTCTCTTGGCTATCTTTGCTTAGCTCTGGAACAAAATGCTTTCGAAAGAATGGAATGCCTCTTCATCCTAGTGGCCCGGTTATAACACAACCTGATAGCCTACTAGTGGTTAATTTTGACTACATGAACTCTTAATTAGAGTTACAATATAGACTCTTCTAAAGTCTTTTACATCAAAATCATGTAGCTCGCCTCTTTTCCATGAATAATGGGGGCTGGCGTGACATCCTCCCAAACTATAGGTGTGAAAACAGGAAGGTCAACTTTTGAGTGGCATAACTTTTGCATAGGGACTTCGATTGACGTGCTTGTTGTTCCATTAGAAATATCTTTGAGTGTAGAAGAACATAAAATGGTGCGGTGTTGAAATGACAAAGTTTTACCTCCAAAAATGTCATTTGATGACTCGAAATGCTCTCGGAAGGTTTCAGACCCCGTTTTGCCAAATTGGGTGTCGCCAGTAAAAATGGTCCCGTGAGTTGATTCCTCCTCTTTTTCCACTCCAAATGCATTGAGATGGATGACAAACAATATAATGATTGAATCTGGATCAACTGGATTGGGAAGAAGAGAATGAGAAAATGGAAACTTAAACCATGGTGGCTTGATCCTTCTGCTTTGAATAAAATCCTGCTATGTTAAATGATAAATGAGAAGATGCAAAGCTTGAAGATGGTGAAATAATTTGCCTGCATTCCCCTTACTTGGTTATATGCCCAACTGATCCTGCCACCAACCCAATCCATTGTAGAGCACGTGCCCTTTAATTTCGGGGAATGTCCCATCCTCAGAAGAAAGAGTGAAGAAAAAGAGGGAGGTGGGACATAGGCACCCAATCACAACACCTCTTTCTCAGATGCCTAGAATAGAGGTGGAAAAAATGCCTTTTGTGGACGTTGCCAACTTTCCTAATGAATTGGTCAGTTGATTCGCCAAACTTTGCACATGTGCAAGTCTACAATCTTCGAGGGTTTTGATGGCCTTTCTATCCAATGACAGATTGTTTTCCAAATCCCATTAAGTGGTTTTTGATCTTTCCTTCAAAAAATTTACTAATTTTGAGTCTTCTTCAGGAATCACCATTTTCATAGTTAGGTCAAAGGCACCTTTTATATGCCCATAGTCACAACTTCACGTTCTGCTTTGGTATTGGAAACCCCACCCAGGAAGCTTTAATACTCGTGATTTATCGGTGATGATCCATGATCACTTTTCCTGACCCAACCAGTCTGGGGTTGCTTTTAAATTTTAAAGGCACTGTTAGAATTTATGTTAACTCATCCCTTGTCTGGGGTTAAGCATACTTGGTTTTCCAAAACCTTCGTCTTCTGTCCTCCAATGGAAACTTGAAATATTTTTTTATTTTCTGATAAAGTTCTTTTTGTAAATGCTAAACCTTAAAAACAATATTATGTTGTCTTGACTCTTAAATATTGAATAGTTTATCCATCTGTGGGAATGTAATGTCTTGAGCAATTAGCTGACATAGAAAGAGTATGAAGTATAACATTATTTACGGGGTTTGTTGTGACTAGATATTAAGTTATATCTATATTGAAGTTATAAAGAAAAAGGGCTTATCAAGCAAGGACAAATTAAATCTTGATAAAAGGGTAATCCAATACAAGGATTACACACACACACACACCCACTGTTAGAATATTGTAGAAACATATAAAAGCATTTCATAAAACAAAAAGTAAGTAATAAAAGATCTTTAAAAGGCGAATTTGGAGAATATTCCAATTGATTGTAAAGGTAATATATATATATATATATATATATATATACACACACACATACCGAGGATGTTAAAAAAGAGAGTAATTCAAGAAGTATAGGTATTTTTAAAGTAAATATTAAAAGGGTATTTAAGGTTTCTTTTGAAAGAGAGATGCCTATAAAAAGTATTATTATAAGATTAAAAAGGGTTACTTTTAAACCCTGTTACCCACCACTAGTAGGTGACACCTATAGGAGAATTTTTCTCCTTGATTTGTCTTCAGTCGACAAACATTAACCCCTTGCAACCACTTGAGAGCTCGATGTGCTACTATTCTCTGCCACATGAGCTTGCCATTGTGTGCCCGCTCATCTGTCATGATTGTATGTTTGAAGATGGGCATTCCAACCCCAAAAGTATGGTTTTTCATTATGTATTTGGGTGCTTATGCTTGCTTTTCTTGGGCACATTTGGGCATGGATTAGTGGGGGCATTCGACAGAAAGAACGAGCTTTGACTGTACTCTTGTTCTCTTACCTCCACTTGGGGGTTAATGTTGTATTGTAGTCCCATGGGATCTCCTTTACTGGCCACTAGCTTTAAGAGTGACACTATATGGGAAACTCTGGTTTTGGTTACATGGTCCCGCTTTTCAATACCATATATCTCACTCCCGTCCACTCATTACAAGCCCTTTTCACATTTTCCCATCTGGGTCCACATTTATCAATTGGGTCCACAAGGTGTTAACTTCCCCTTCCACTTGTCCAGACTTGGGTTGAGCTTTGAATGATGCCCTAGAGGTTGATGCAGTTAAAAATAAAGATAAAAGCATAATATGGCCACATATAACAGGAAATGTACCACAAAATGCAAAAGATGGTCGGGACAATAAAATTTAGCACGTGGGCAAAAGCCAAACATGAGCTCTACCTCCCTATCATTATGGCCATCACCCTAGTTCCTAGGGACCCTATGAGTGCTTTCATCATTAAGAAACCAATGATTGTTCCAACCCCTGGTGGGCGATGAACTGCCCCACCTTAAGGGGGTAATCACTGCTATATCTTACACATCATGGTATCATCCCTTTGACTTTGAGTAGTGAAATGAAGAAAAATCAATAAAAGGCAAAAGGCAAATGAAGAAGGGTGGAAAAACAAAGTCCGGGGTAACTCATGTACCACAATTGCTCCCTCCTTTCATACACCCAAGATGCGGGCCTCCTTCGTCATAGCTACCCTTGTACCATGACATGTGTCTTGGATCCTCCCTCTTCCCCTCTCTCTGTTGCATCACTATTTCACATGACATTTGCCATTTGATGGATGTACCATGGACTTGTCCCATAGAGGTTGAAACCACCTAATAGGGTCCCTCAATAACCTCCCTTGTCAAGGAAGGTGACGTTTGTGCATGTTTGAAGCCCATTTGGAAGGGCATGCCATTATGAAGTGTTCATTTTTGCCCTTGATTAGCAAGTTTATTTACTCTTGGAAGGGTCATGCCCATGAGTCCAAGCTACTCTCTAAAAACCAAGAACTTTCCTTTCGGTAAAGGCTTGGTAAGAATGTCAACTATCTGATCATCAGCGGAGATGTGATGAAGCCTCACTGCTCCTCTCTGCACCATATCCTGGATATAGTGATACTTGATTTCAATATGCTTGGACTTGTCATGAAACACGATATTTTCTGCAAGATGAATCCCACTCTTATTGTCACAATATATAACTGATGTGTCTGAAACTTGCTCAAATAGTTCCCTAAAGAGATTTCTCAGCCAAACTGCCTCACAGCTAGCCATGCTAGCAGCAATGTACACAACTTCAATTGTACTCAGTGCAACAGAATTCTGCTTTCTAATCATCTAAGAGATCATGGCAGATCTCAGGTAAAGCAACACCCAAAAGTGCTCTTTCTACTAGCAAAGTTACATGCCCAATCAACATCAGTATATCCATGAAGTCTTACATTTTTAACAGTGTATTTCAATCCTATATTGATAGTTCCATGCAAGTATCTGAGTACATGTTTTGCAACAATCCAATGGGCATGAAAGGGATCAATCATATGCTGACTTAAATTGTTTACAACAAAACATATTTCATGCCTAGTGTTTACCAAAAACATCAAAGCACCAATGCATTGTCTAAACTCTATACTCTGTGGGATTTGCTAGACTAGGTGCTGTAGTGTTGCCACATAATTTCTTAAAGTTCATTTCCATAGGAGTATGCATGGACTTACATTCTACCATAGAAAATATTTCAAGAAGCTTAACAACATATTTTCCTTGAGAAAGATAAATTTCACTAGGTCTTTGCCAAAACTCTAGACCTAGAAAGTAATGCATCAAACCAAGGTCTTCCATTTCAAATTCAGAAGCTAACACCTTCTTACACTAGAGGATAAGGGGTGTTTTTTTTGTCAAGAAAAAATCAATTCACAATACCAAAATCAAAGGTATACCTTGGACTGTCTTGAAGTAGAGGTTTGGGTCTGCACTACTGCTTGTGAAATGAAGCTTTATCAGGTAGCTATCAATGTGAGCATACTAAGCTCTTGGAGCTTGTTTTAACCCATATAAGGCTTTTTTCAGTTTGCATATATGAGTTTCCCTGTCATGCTCTTCAAAGTCTTGTGGATGTTCCACAAATACCTCTTCCTTGAGGAAGCCATGCAATGAAGCAATTTTCACATCCATTTGGTGAAGAGTCTATCCCTGGCTAGCCGTTAAGACAACAACAGATTGGATGGTAGTATATCGAGCTATAGGTGCAAAAATCTCATCATAATCTATTCCCTCTTTCTGAGAGAAACCTCTAGCTACAAATCTAGCCTTATATTTTTCAATACTACCATCTGCACCATGTTTAATCTTAAACAACCATTTGGAAGTGACAACAGATTTACCTTGAAGTCTAGGAACCACTTCCCAAACATCATTTTGGATGATGGACTCATATTCTTCAGTCATGACATCTTTCTAGACTTGTTCTTTTGCAGTTTTTTCAAAGGTGCATGGTTATGCCTGAATAATGTTGCTCATGGCATCAATATATCCTTGAAATTGACTTGGCTTCTTTCTTTCTCTGAATGTTCCTCTTGGGGCAGCATGTTGTTCAACATCTTGCAAGGTATCTTGCAACCATAGTGGTCCCTTTCTGGTAGGAAGATCATGTGGTGGAGGATCTAGAGGATCAATGGAACCCATTGGATTATCAGAAAACTCATTCTCAGGTTCCAGTCCAGACTCAAATGCAGCCTCTTTTTCCTTAGCAACTTGTCTTTCAACAATGGCAGGAGGAGGAGAGCTCTTGCTTTTCTAAGAGCTGCATCTTCAGCAAATGTTATGTCTCTGCTAAACTCTATAGTTCTTTGACCAGGTACATAAATTCTATACGTTTTTGAATTATTACAGTAACCAACAGATGTACCTTTCTTATCTGAATCTTCCAGCGTGTTCCTTTTCTCTTTTGGCACATGGAAGTATACATGACAAGCAAAGATTCTTAAATGATCAAGCTCAGGCCTTTTACCAGTGAAAACTTCTCCAGGAGTCTTATTGTTTAAGGCCCGATGAGAAGTTCTGTTTTGCACATAATCAACAGTATTTGCAGCTTCTCCCCACAGAAACTATAGTAGCTTTTGATTATGCAACATGGATCTGACCTCTTCCATAATGGTTCTATTCTTCCTCTCAGCCAAACCATTTTGTTGTGGATTGTATGGCACATTGGTTTCCTTCTTTATTCCGACGTCTTTGCAAAGATTATTAAAATCATTGGAGGTGAACTCTCCTCCATTATCAGATCTGAAAGCTATGATCGACTTTCCAGTTTGATTTTCAATCAAAGCCTTGAAATCTCTGAACATGTCAAATGCTTCCCTTTTTTTTCAAAAAGAATATCCATGTCTTACGAAAAAAATCATCAACAAAAATCATGAAATACAAGTAGCCACCAAGAGAAGTGACATCCATAGTTCCACATAAATCAGAATATATGAGCTAAAGTACCTGACTAGTTTTTGTTTAGCCTGAAGGGAATGTTCCCTTTGTATGCTTTCCACTTGCACATCCTGGGCAAACTCCTTTATGATCCATTTTGATCTCAGGGATTCCAGAAACCATCTTCCTTACATGAGGCAAAACTTTGTAGTGTAGGTGAGCAAATCTTCTGTGCCATAGCTCGCACTGAAGATCGGTATCATGGGCCAGTGCAAGAATGGGTTTATCATTGACTTTGTAAAACCCTTCATATCTTAATCCAAGAGTGAAGGCTTCTCTCATACTTGAGTTCAAAGGGCAGGTTAGGACTTTTCCACTAATAAAAACAACTTTTATTTCTTTATCTTCTAGAGCAGATATGGATACAAGATTCTTTTTCAAATCAGGTACATACAAAACTTCTTGCAAAAAAATATATTTGCCATCATCTAACTAAAATGAAACTGAACCATAACCTTTAACTTGGTGAGTATAATTATCTCCAAGGATAAAATTTAAATTAGTCTCCCTTCAACTAGATTAGAGAGTGCTTCTTTGTAATTGTTTGGAAGCATCACTATCAACTAACCAACTATCAAATGAATCCGCAGAAAGAGAATTGGAAAAAACAGAAACAAGAAAATATTTTGATTGAGTTTCTGCTGCATTATTTCTATATCTTGGATTTATTGTTTTCTTAGGATGCCCTTTTCTTTGATTTTCAAAAGTGTTTTTTCTATAATCAGATTTGTTTTTGAATCTAGGTGTTCTTCTTCTTTCTTTATAGTCACGAGCAAAGTGACCATGCTTTTGACAGTTAAAGCATCTAACTTTTGACATGTTTAGATTCCCTTTATTTGATTTGAAAGAGGATTTTTTTTTTATTACCTTTCTTTCTCTTGTCATAGGCTGAGAAAGCAGTAGGTTCTCCTTCTTCATGATGTGAAATTCTTCTTCTGGAGACCATTCTGGCCTCCCCTTGGATACATTTTCCTAGGAGCTCGTCAAATGTGGGAATAGTGTTGATGTTGCTAATGGTGGTAATAAAAGTCTCCCAAACAAGATAAAGACCTCCAATCACAATCAACACCATTTCTTTGTCGGGTACAACTTTACCAACTGTTGACATTTGGTTCTTGATTTTAGTCATTCTTAGGAACTATGCGTGAACCGTCTCTCCTCTATTCATCTTGATGTCCTTCAGCTGATTCTTCAAGGCAATAATCTGGTTCAAGTTACTAATTGCAAAATTGCCAATTAATTTGTCATACATTTTTATAACTTTCTTCAAACCAAAAACATAAGTAATGAGATGATCACTATGAGAATCAAGGGTAATTTTCATAGCTTTGATTTCACCCTTTTTATGTTTGGATTTGACAACAACACTTGAATTCTCTAGTGGATCAGCGATTGTGCCTTCAACATACTCCAAAACTTAGTGTTCTTCAAGAGTGATATCTAGCCTTGCTTTCCATGGACCAAAGTTTGAAGCCTCATTCAACTTCTCCTCTACCTTGAAGTAGGACGAAGTCATCTTAATCAAAAAACTTTGGTAGCTTTGATTTGAAAGCGGATATTTTTTTTTATTCGTTTTATTACCTTTCTTTCTTTTGTCATAGGCTGAGAAAGCAATAGGTTCTCCATGATGTGAAATTCTCCCTCTGGAGACCATTCTGGCCTCCTCTTGTATACATTTTCCCAGGAGCTCGTCAAATGTAGGAATAGTGTTGATGTTGCTGATGGTGGTAATAAAAGTCTCCCAAACAGGGGAAAGGCCTCCAAGCACAATCAACACCATTTCTTTGTAGGGTACAACTTTACCAACTATTGACATTTGGTTCTTGATTTTAGTCATTCTCAGGAAATATGCATGAACTGTCTCTCCTTTATTCATCTTGATGTCCTTCAACTAATTCTTCAAGGCAATAATCTGGTTCAAGTTACTAATTGCAAAAATGCCAATTAGTTTGTCATACACTTTTATAACTTTCTTCAAACTAAAAACATAAGTAATGAGATGATCACTATGAGAATCAAGGATAATTTTCCTAGCTTTGATTTCACCCTTTTTATGTTTGGATTTGACAACAACACTTGAATTCTCTAGTGGATTAGCTATTGTGCCTTCAACATACTCCAAAACTTAGTGTTCTTCAAGAGTGATATCTAGCCTTGCTTTCCATAGACCAAATTTTGAAGCATCATTCAATTTCTCCTCTATTTTGAAGTAGGATGAAGTCATCTTGATCAAAAAACTTTGGTAGCAAGTGGAGTCTTTTCTAGTGATTTCTGATCTCCTTGGATTTGTCTTCACCAAAGTTTTGATACCATGTTAAAATCTAAAATTTTTATGCAAAAATTTAAAAATTTCTTTGTAGAAACTTGAAAGTTCTATGCAGAAAATTGAATGTACTTTGCAAAAAAGCGAATTTTCTATGCTGTTGCAATTACATAGAATGCAGATTTTTTCTTCAAAACTTTTCAGATCAGCAATTGTAGATAAAACATAAACTTAAGGATCATATAAAGACAACCAAACACAAATATAAAACACAGAGAGTTAGGTCCAATGACCAGTGCAAAACCTACAAGGGGAAAACCCAAATGATTCTTCTTATATTAGATTTTTTCAATTGTTCAACAGGGTACAAAGGGAGAGAAAATGAGAATGAATAAAGTCACCAATGCCTGATCAACTTGCAACGGAAGTGCTTTTGCTCTTTTCTTAACGATCTCCTTCTCTTGATCAGGATCTTGTCCTTCACCGTTGCTCTAGCTCTTCCCTTTCTCTTACTGTTCACTTGCTCTCACACTTCTCTTGGACACACTCTTCACAATGAATATGCTACTGTCAACTCTCACTTGCTCTTGCTTAAATAGATGAGAAAAAAGAGGAGTTAAATGAATTCATGCTTTGAACCCATAGGAGAATCGAATTCCAGGAGGGAGGAGTTACTTGAGGAGAAGTGTAACTTATCCAAGGACCCAAAGTCACTCTTATGACCACTGTGTGCTAGTGTCCCGAGACCCAAATGCTCAGTTCTGTGCCAATGACTTTGAATCAGAAAACCCTAGTTCAGTGCGAGCTTCATCCTGAAGTTACAGATCCTTGAGTGAGCCAAGACAAAATAGAAGAGAAGAAGAGAACTTGATGTGTGTCCACATGAGCTTGAGGTCTCTTCTATTAATAGGCTTCCATGAGGGTCCACTTGACCTGTCCATTGATGCATGTGCATAGGGCCGACCTGATCCAAAATATATGTATGAATAAAATAATTCACAACTCAATTTCCTCTTGTCCAAATGAGGTGATCTTTAGGTCGATTTTGGTCCTCTCAGAAAGAGGAATCTGATGCCATCATCATCTCCATCAAATGAGTAGTCCAAAGTGGAATTTGACTGCAGTTGCATATTTTTAGCACTCCCTCTTAATTAGGTAGAATTCCACCTGCCAATATCGGAGCGTTGATCAACATGACATAAGTCTTGTCTCAAGTATCTCATCTTTTCGGATCATCAATGTACATCTCTTGCTTATTCTTGCTTATCTGTTAAGTGTTCCTACTCATATGTTGAATATTCTCGAATCTAGAAGATGAAGAATTTTCCACCGGAGGGGAGTTTAAGCTACCACCCTCTATTCATCGGGCTACAACCTAAAATTTCTATCAGCGGGCTACTACTCGGAATATTTGTCAGCGGGCTACTACTCGAAATATCTGTCAACGGGTTACTACCCGAAATATCAGTCGATGGGCTACTACCCAGAGTATTTGTGAACGGGCTACTACCCAGAGTATTTGTCAAGGGGCTACTATCTAGAATATCAGTCGATAGGCTTCTACCCAGAAATATGTCAACGTGCTACTACCCGGACGCACCATCGGGCTACTACTTGGAAATATGTCATTAGACTACTACCTGGAAATGTCATCGGGTTACTTCTGGGAAATATGTCATCGGGCTACTACCCGGAAATATGTCATCAGGCTACTACTTGGAAATGTCATCGGGGTACTACCCGGAAGTATGTCATTAGGCTAGTACCTGGAAATGTCATCGGGCTACTACCTAAAAATACCGGTGGGGAGTCAGATCTACGACCCGCATCATCATCAGGGAGCACATCTCAACTTGGAACCACATCGGGGAGCTTCTACTCAACCCGAAATATCATGGGGGACCTACTACTACGACCTCATATCGAGCAACTACTACTCAACCCATCCTATTGCCTACTGATCTTCCCATCAAATGACCCTGAATAGTCAAGTGGTAAAACACCTGCATCATATTTTTATCTTGGGCAGAATACTCGACTTGCCAGAGGTAAGGATATCACATCCCCAAGCCTCAACCATTGGCCAGACGAAGAGGGATAATCCCAACAAGCCTAGCTTGTGGGTATGATGCCAATTGGGGTATACTCTGTAAAGACCAAGATAGGGTGAGCTACTACTCCAACCCTATGGGAAACAGATAGGGGTAATGCCCTATTGTCTAGAGTTTTGTCAACCCCAGGAGTCCTCTATCTCAATTCCATACCCTGGGAGCTCAAACAGGGGGGAGGAGTATGGCTCAATGTCCTCGATCGGTGTTGCTCTCATCATACTCATATCATCGTACTTGTATCAAGTAATCATCATCTATTAGCAGCAATTTTTTTCTGTTTATACAGGATATCAAATCAAGTATCATGTTAGAGCATAAATAATCATATAAATCACAAAAGGATACCATAATCATCTTCCCTCTCAAGGAGGTGCCAACCACAAGCCTAAGCTTGTCTCGCATAGCTGCATTGTCTCAATATATGAGAGCATCGCGATCCCAACTATATATATATATATATTATATATTATATATATATATGGATTCCTACCAATCGGATCCCACTCTTTATTATCACAATGTATCCATGTCATATCCAAATCATGCTAGTAACATCATAATCAACCTCGGTTGTGTCACGAACCTCTCATCATGTCATATCTCATACTAAGGCAACACTCATATGTGCTCATCAATAATCAACATCATCATCTCCATACAATGATATATCATAAGAATATCTCAGACCAAGAATAGATCATATCATGCAAACATCTCGAAGGATTCTTGGCAACAACTCAATGTGTATGAAGCGACTCAATCATGAATACATTCAGGTTCTATGCACATCATATATACAAATGGATGTTCAAAACAAAATATCAACGCTTCAATCAACTGTCGGATGCCATGTGAGTGTCCAAGGATTTGCATTTCCAATTTTCAATGCTTCTTCAATAGCTTCACAATATAGATTTTCTTTCCCCAACTTCAGAAATCGATTCATCATGCCATGATACATTATTATGAGCTTCAGAAGCCATCTCCCTCTTACTTATATCATCAGAGGCTCTTGACTCGACAATAGTAGATTGTCAGTATATAAAAACCAAAATCAAAATCAAAGTCATACCTTGGAACACTTCTGAGGTAAAGGCTTGGAGCAACACATCATCCTAGCTTCATCAGATAACTGTCAGTGCAGACATATCTGAATCGGGGGAGCTTTCTTCATGCAATGCTCGCTGCAACCATAGCACTTTACCAAACCATTAGCTTTTCATAAATCCTTATTGTGCAATCAAATCAACTAAATCAGTTCATCAAAATTTAGAAACTAGATCAATACTAATATTAATAGTCATCAATATCTCAATGTCAATTCTTTGAACCAGATGACAGGTAGGGCTTTCATCAAGTCACATCATCATCTATTATCATGCCAACATGTTGTCATCAACCACACAATATCAATCAAGTCATTCCCATAATACAAGTCACAGAAAGTCACTATGCTCATATATCATAGTCATCAAGGCAAATCATTAGTCGTCAAATCAAAATATTAGACATCATGTCAATATACAAATTTGCTATCATAGTAAGATCTATAGTCCAAGACATCTCAATCATTGAGTCAGGAATTTAGGTCATCATCATACATCATACAACTCATATATATCAATCAACGAAATCATTTCAAACTCTTGTAGCACACACTTCAAACATAATGACATATCTAGTTGTATATCATGGTCACTTGCAAACATTCAAACTTCCTCCAGGTGAACATCTTGATTCAGAGTTTAGACAACTCCAGAAATCTTCAGATGATGGTCAATAATAGTCAAACCTCTGGTCGCTCTCATCAAGTTATCATGCGAGTGACTTTAGCTTCCTAGATGCTACTGGGCTCTAGCATGCGTGTGTCCAGGGACGAGTATTCCCAGTTCTATGCCTGCGTCCGGAGAAGAAACCCTAATTTCTACATAGGCTTCAGATCTGAGACCTTGCTACAGATCAATAATGTCAGATGCACATAAATCATATTTCAACAGTACATAATGCAAATAGTAATAAGAGTAAGAATCTTGAGAAGAGATTCTCCCTTTCACTGGGAATCTACTTCATTTGACTTCTTTCATGTCATCAACATGTCTTTACTAGTCATGCAACAACAGATCTGTTAGATCATAAAATCAAACATATACCCATCATGGTCATAACATGCTCACGTAAGCTACTACGTCATATCATGACATCAATCTTTCATCAAAGGTTAGATTCACATGATAGGGATAACGAACAAGTGGGACAACAAACTTCAAAGGTCATGAACACAATATCACTTCTATCAAGTCAATCCATCAAGTTAGGGCATTCAATTTTACTATATGCCATAGTTATTATCAAAGATGTGACCACAATTAATAAGAGATCTAGAGTATCAAACTCATAGTTCTATCATTAAGGTTATCATAAGACCAAGTCAGGTCATTCAATAAAACAGTACCAAAACAACAAGAGTGTCGACATACTTTCATCATACTTATCACAAGCATTATTGATATCAATGAGGTAGCCTTCAATAAGAGATATGTCATGTCTGATGCATGTCAAGTGTTAAGAGTATCATTTACTAGAGTCAAGGTGCTAGCCTTCTTCACAGAATCAAGATCTCCAAGAATAATAGATGTTAGCCAAACATAAAGTTATGCCACTATATCCAAGATCAACAATAAGTAGCCTCATAGAATCAAGAAGATCATCATGATCAAAATATTCAATACCAGGTGCACCATTTCATCATAGGAAACATAAATCCAAATCTCTTTCATATGCAAGCATGAACCATTTGCAAAGGAGACGTTCTTAACATACCATAAGGTTTACCTAGTCATCCAATGTTATTGCTGAAACATAACATTGAAACAATATACCTTTCATGCCTTGTAGTGTTCAAATACCTGTGCACCTTCTCATATTCAACTTGTAGTGCTTGTCTGTTAAAATTGGCAACTAGGGCCAAATTCCATGTGGGTCATCTTATTAATGGAAGCTGATATTTTTCTTGGCTCCCTCTCATCGAGAGGTGTAGGATTGATCTAAAGATCATCTGATTCCGATAAGTATTCATGGAGTTATGAATTTATTTGCGTTATAAGACAATTCGTCAAGGTCAGCCAACAACCAAATAAACCCCACATGTGCTCAACGTTTTAGTATAAATAGAGGTGGCCTTCAAGTCGTTTCAACACACTTGGGATCTCTTCCTCTCTCTACTTGTCTTTGGGTTTTAGTAGGAGGAGAGATCCTAAGGAATAACGTTGCCTTGATCCAAAGGGCAGAAAGCCGGAAAAGCCGGAAAAAGTCGGAACTACCGGAAAAGCCGGAATTATCGGAAAAGCTGGAAATGCTGGTGGCCTTCAAGTCATTTCAACACACTTGGGATCTCTTCCTCTCTCTACTTGTCTTTGGGTTTTAGTAGGAGGAGAGATCGTAAGGAATAATGTTGCCCTGATCCGGAGGGCAGAAAGCCGGAACTGACGGAAAAGCCAGACCTGACGGAAAAGCCGGAACTGTCGGAAAATACGGAATTGCCAGAAAAGCCAGAACTACCGGAAAAGCCGGAAACGCTGGAAAAGACGGAACTTCTAGAAAAGCTGGAAAAGCTGGAAATGCCGGACAAGCCGAAACTGCTAGAAGCGCTGGAAAAGCCGTAAAAGCCGTCACTATCGGAAAAGCTGGAACTGCCGAGATTGCCGAAATTGCTGTGAACAACCGGAACTGCGAGAAACAGCGGGAACTGCCAGAACTATTGGGAACTGTTGAAACAACTGGAGCATCTGTCTCCGAGGAGAGCAGCATGCAAGGGGCAACTAACTAACATTGGGATAGTTGTATGGTACTTAGCAGCAAATACACAGAGCATGCAATGTTACAGCTAGCATGCAAGGGACAACTAGCATGCAACAACAAGCATGCTAAGGACAACAATCAAGCAAGGGACAACAAGCAAGCAAGGTGCAGTCAACACATAGGTCAGGATGGCAACATGGTGCAGCAATGGCACATAATGTAGTATAGTGATGGGTACAGTCATGATTAATGAAGCGTGGTGAGATGCAACATAGTGATGATGGGTGCAACATGGTGCAGCGCGGTGAGGTGCAGCATGATGACGAAATGCAGGACAACGATAGGTGAAGGAGTCACCTTGAGGAATTAGTTGAAGCAACATGTCTTCAACTGATCTCATGTATCATCTTCTTAGAGATGATCTATGCTCTTATCTAGATAAGTCAAAGTGTTGACTTCTGTTGTAAACGTATTATCTCTCTCTCTCTCCCCTCCTGCTGAACTATTGAAGAACATATAAGAAGAATTGATCAAGGGTTTCCCCACATTGGGGTTTGTCCCTGGCTAGCGCCACATCTTGTGTTGGCTTGCCTTCTGCAATTTATGTTTATCTTCTATCTGCAGTTTACTTTAATGCTGATGTGATTGTTAATCTGGAAAAGATATGGAGCTAACTGTGAAAATTGAAATAAATTGCTCTAAGCATAGAACATACCTAAAATTAACATGGTATCAGAGCTGAGGTGAAGACAATGCCCAAGCAAGAGTGAAAGAGCAATCACCAAAGATAGTTGGAAAAGGACAAAAGGATTAGTGGATTCCTCATCCCTCTTCAAATTCACCAAGGGTGAAGTTGAAGCAGAGAATATTATCAGAGTGGCGCAGCGGAATATGGCCTACCTAAAGATCACTTCATTGGAAGACCAGATCTCAGGGTGGAAGGAAAGGCAGATAACTAGTTTGGCCATTATGCGAAGGAGTGTTCGAATGGCAGGGACACATCACTTGATGATGATAATAATCATTCCAGGGACATCTTCAATGATCAAAGGAATGATAGACAAAGCAGGTCATCAAGGAAATGGCCGACGCTTCATAGAAAGCAAGGAACCCCAGGTATGAAGAATCAAATGTTGTTTCTGATAAGAGAAAGAAGTGTTATCTTGTATTGGCCCTCTCTTTCAAATTCTTTGGGAATCTAGCTTATAGATTGTAGTGCTTCAAGGCACTTCATTGGATAGATGGGTGCACTCTCTAATTTGGTAGAGATGGAAACAATCGTGGGATTATACTTGGAGCTGATGCCACCTATCTAGGAAAGGGCGTAGGGAATGTTAACTCAATTGAATAAGGGTAACTCGATCGATTTACAAAATCTCTTTCATGTACTTGATCACAAGAAGAACTTGGTGTCCATCTCAGAAATGGAAGTCAAAGGTTCCAGGGTGGCATCCATCGATGGAAAGGTACATGTTAAAAGATATAATTTTCAAAGATGCTTTTTCTTATGGGTTTAGGGTTGGAAATTTGTATCAAGTTGCAAGATGGTCCATTGGGATCATGTCAATTGACATATCGCATCTATAACACTGGAGGTCTACCTATGGGGCCCTACTTGATGTGAGTCAAATGGTGATAGGGATCTCTGAATTCAAGTAGAGCATGAAGGTACATGTCTGAGATGTACCGAAGGAAAATCTTATAAGGGGACCATTCCCCTCATGCAACAGGTCCACAGGTTTGGAACAACTTGAGGAGTTTGAGATTCATGGTTCGGAATCTCATGTATACAGGTGGAAGAAAGCCCTCTATGGCTTGAAGCAAAACACCCCGAGCATAGTATGAGAGGATTGATAACTGTTTGATGAAGCTGAGATTCACTAGGAGTGAAACCAATCCAAACCATTACCCGAAGGTTGTGGATGATAGACCTCTCATACCGACACCTTATGAGGACAACCTATTTCTGATAGGTACAGACCCTCTCATTTGCAGAAGTAAGAGGGAGTTGGATTCCGGATGTGGAATGATAAACTGCAAGCTTGTGACTACCTCGAGGATCTTAACTTTCAGAAGTTATATGGTAGT
>APFE030735568.1:147524-168924 GCA_000404065.3 Pinus taeda | reverse complement strand
TCCTATATATAGAAAGGAGGTATTGTCATTTGTATCATCCAAGAATTTTTCATTTGTGTAATGTAAAGGAGGTTGCCCCTCGAAGAGTCTTATTTCTAAGGTGTTTATCTTTCTTTTCTATCTTTTTGTGAGTTGGTTTCATAACAGATACTCTTTCAAAAAGCACATGTAACTTATGTTTTAAAGTTACTTTATGTAAAAAAATTCTCACCTATTATAAAAAGTGAGTCACTTATAATTCTAAAGTCTTTTTTTATTTTATTTAAGTTACAATTTAGTGAGTAGCTCATAAAGTACCATTGTAAAAGTGACTTTCACTTATTTATAAAAGTGGGTCACAAAATATTTTTTTTAAGTGACCTAATTAGATTAAGTTTGGAGGGGGGGGGGGGGGGGGGGGGGATTTTTTTTTAAATATCATTACATTCACTTTTGCATATTCACAGATTTCGTCGACATATTCAGCATTTTTTCTTCGAAAAGCCATAACTTCTTCATCTGGAAGCCGTTTTCAGAGCCATTTTTTTTAATCAGCCTAATGTTTCGAGATCTTTCCATTGGAACACTTAGTTTTAGCATCTACAGCTTCATTTTCTGTTAAAATTTAAATTCCATGCCAATTTATTCTTGACACCACCAACTACTTCCAATGGTGGTCCTACGTTGTGGATTTACTTAGAAGTAAAGGTATTTACATAATAGCCTCATGCTAAGAAACTAAACCTAAAGATGAAGATAAGGCAGACAATTGAGAAAATAGGAAAGATCACGTGGGTTGATAGGGATGTCTATTTCTCCAGACCTTAGATTCCATAGCGTAGAACTTGATACCCTTAATGAAGCAATGAAACAACTCACTAAAGTTTTTGGAATTGAAAATGAAATTAGAGCCCATCAACTCGAAAATGAGTTGCTTACATTGGACCCAAATAATTTTTCTTCCATTGAAGTTTTTTTGTCCAAGTTCAAGACCCTTAGACTTCTCTTGGAAGGTGTTGAGATTAAGAAATAAAATGGTAGCCTTATCTAGTCCATTCTTATTAAGTTGGGACCAACCTACACTGTGTTTGTTTCTACCTTCCATTCTACTAGAGAAGCATTTATTTCTCAAGGAAAAGACCACAAGTCCCCCTCTTTTGATTCCTTTTGTGATTCTTTAATAAGAGAACAATAAAAACTCTTACATCTTGGTTTCTTTATCTTGGAAACTCTTCTAAGAAAGCCTTAGCCGCCCAGCAGCAACCAAATTCAAAGAATCCTAAGAAGCAGTATCCTAAAAGGAATGGTCGTAAACCAAACAAGGGTCCTAAGCAATTTCAGTCTCAAAACGAAAAATCATTTCAACAAAATGATAAGAAAAATAAAGACAAAGGGAAGAAGACTAATATACATTTCCACTTTTGTAATTGAGATGGCCACTTAGAATCCAAGTGCTTTAATAAAATGGAATCCTTGGAAGTAGCAATGAACAAGCATAACATCCATTTGGAGCACTCTTCAACTTCAACTTCATCTTCAGGAATAACACTTTCTTCATGTGGTTTTCAAGCATCCTTGTCTAGTTATGCACTAAATGTGTCTTCTTCTTCTCATTCTCATGAGTGGCTCATTGATTCTGTAGCTTCTTGTCACATGGCCAAAAACAAAGCCATGTTTTCTTCTTTAAATGATTGTAACACCAAAAATAAATATGTTGGTGATGATAGATCTCTTAGTGTTGTAGGGACTAGAACTATTCATCTATACAATGGTCAATTTAATAATGTATTATGTGTTCCAACCTTATCCCGCAACCTTCTATATGTATATCAGATAACTCATTCAGGTGAATGTAAAACCATTGGGTTTTCACCTAATGATGTCGTAATTAAGGACCTAAGAGATCCTAAATAGATTTTAGCTACTGGCATTGCTGATGATTCTACAAGGTTGTATAAGTTTAACAATTTTGGTTCATCAACTCTTCCCTTAGTAGTTTTTGCTCATAATGATGAAGTGAGCAAACTTTGGAATGAGTGATTTGGTCACTTAAACTATCACTCCCTTCAAAATCTATGTAAAGAAAATATGGTGACAGGTCTTCCTTTGGTATCTTGCAGAGATGGTGTTTGTTTCCGATGTGTACTCGGAAAACATCATCGAGATAGTTTTAAAAAACGTGCTTCTTGGCACACCTCAGCCCCTTTACAACTTGTGCATAGTGATTTATGTGGTCCACTTCCAATTGTTTCACTCTCCAGTTACAAGTATTTCTTAACTTTCATTGATGATTTCTCCAGACACACTTGGGTATACTTCTTAAAACTCAAGAGCAAAGTATTTAACATGTTCTTGGCCTTTAAAGCCTTTGTTGAGAAACAATTTGGACATCAAATTCTTAAGCTAAGATCTGATAATGGTGGAGAATATGTTAACAACAAATTCATCAACGTTTGCATTAAGCATGGAATTCAAATGCAACATATTGTTCCATATACTACACAACAAAATGGTGTAGTTGAAAGGAAGAATCGCACCTTAAAGGAAATGGTTAATTGTATGCTTCAATCTAGAGGACTTAGTCTTAATTTTTAGGGAGAAGCAATTAACTGTGCAAATTACATAGTAAATCACACTCCTACTGAGGTTTTAAAGAATATCACTCCAGAAGAATCATGGAGCTCAATTAAACCAGATGTAAGTCACTTTCATATTTTTGGAAGTGAAGCATGGGCTAAAGAAGAATCTAAAGGCAACAAAGGATAGAAAAAACAGTTATGTGGACCAACACAGGGCATTCAAGGAGTTTCATGTTGGGGAGCATGTGTATTTTCACATCAAATGCAAGAAGATCTCTTTGAGGATTGGAACATGTGAAAAGTTGGCAGCATGGTATTGTGAGCCTTTTGAGATCCTTGAAAGGATTGGACCAATGACTTATCGACTTACACCGCCTCCAACAATGCAATTCCATGATGTTTTCCATGTTTCATTGCTTAAAAGGTATATAAAGGATGTTGATCATGTTATTGATTGGTTTATATTGCAAATGGAGCAGGAAGGAGAATTCCAGCCGAAGCCTCAGTGCATATTATAGCGGAAGCAACTCATTCTCAAGAATAGAGCCATAGAGAAAGTTAAAGTTTAGTGTAAGCACTTTGGGCCCAAAGAAGCTACATGGGAGATAGTAGATCAGATGCAATTCATGCATCCTTCCTTGTTTTCCAGTGGACACAAAGCAGTTTGGGTATGATGTTTGGTATATGTTTGGCATATGTTTTTCTAATGCTTTGGTATATGTACATATGTATATGGATGTAAATACTGCCATGAGCCAAGTTATAAATCTCCAATAAGCGGTATAGCTTTTATCTTTTCAGATTGTCATGATGTTTTGATTTTGAGTAGGTCATTCATTGTAAATACTGCAACGAGCTACGTTATATAGCTCCATGGGAAGTATGTTTGATTTTCAGTGGCTTTTCTGAGGTCTTGGTGTGGTTTAACACCAAGGAAAGTGTTCCACAAGGGGGAGGGGTCTGTAACAACCCCTCATTAAAATTTCATGTAATAAAAGTTAATAAAGGAAAAATAAGACCACCGTTAAGGGACACTTATTCCAAGTTGAATGTTGGGCAAAGATATCCTAGTGGGAATCACTAGATGTGTTTATGGATAAGGTAAATTAGCAAAGGAAATTTCTACGGCATGAAAAAGGAAAAAGGGTATTTTTGACACATTTGTTTATGAAAATAAAGGAAAATAGGAGAAAAGGAAGGTGAAAGGTCACAGGTTGCACGTGAGGAGAAAAATGGAGCAAAATAATGGAAGATGAACAAAATAGAGGCATCATTGATAAAAAGGCTTCTTAGGATCAGTTCATGGGTTTTGGTCAGTTCATTTTTGGATCTCTCTCATTGTTCTCTCTCTCTCACACACTTTTATACACTTAGATTTTTCTTGGAGCATTCTAGCTTTGGTGCAAGGAAGGGAAAAGCAAGAAAAGGAAGGACAAGGAAAGGAAAGAAAAGTAAAGATCAAGAAAGGAGGAGTAGGATCAAGTAGCTTCAGCAGGAATACTTGCAGGTAACATATTACATGTGTGATTTCCTTGTTAGTTTTGACATGCATGGATTTGCATGTTGGTATATGGTGCTCTTGCTATTAGTGGCATGGTTTTTGTCGATTTATGACAGTGATTTTCAGCCTTGCCTTGCCTTGCCTTTTTCCAGATAGTCATGGTATGATGGGATTATTTTCTTGGTTTCGAGCTTTAGAATTTCCGGATGGTTTCAAAATCTAGGGGAAGGTGGTCTCAGGTAAATTCCCAAAGGCCTAGGAATCCCTTGAACAGTTTTGGTGGGATACATGGTAAAGCCTAATGGTGAAGTCTCGGGCTAGGGGCTAGTGATCTAGTGTGGATTGTGATAAATCCTAAGAGACAGGTGTCTCGGTTTAAGGCCTAGTGATCCGGTTTGGATTGTGGTAAAACCTGAGTGAAGAGGAGATGGAAAATTACTGAAGGATAATGATGGAGTCCAAATGCATTCCAAGATCGGTTTGTTTTTGTGATCTCGGTGTTAGTTTTGGTGAGATCACAGTTTGGTGAGGGTGGAGGTGGTTTAACCTTTGGATTCCCTTGGTTGTTTTGGATTGGTTTATCCATGATATACAACATTCATGCTTGGAATATGGCATGAAGGTGACTTATTGAATGAAATATTTGGTTTAGCTATGTCTACAGTTGAGTGTTACGTGGAAGTTTTGAACTTGGTTAGTTTTGCTTATGTTTAATAAAAGCTAAATTCTATTGCTTCTGTAATTTTTATTATGTATCCTTAATAGATGTTATCTAATTGTTATTACATGGTTTAATGTTGGTTATAAGCATGGTTATGTGACTGGTTATAGTCATGGCTATCTCATGTATTTACTTGTAACTGAAAAGATAATGGATGAAAGACCTAATTGATATCAAAAGAGGTAAGGGAAGAGGGAGGTGATCCTTATTGTCAAGTCTCATATGATTTATCAGTCATTTATGATCTATCTTGTATTCATTTCTTGTAGATTACATTGATGCCAAGTGTTTGAAAAAATCTCATTCCTGGTTGGGGATGGTTAGGCCTAGTCTAGGAGTCCTGCAGAAGGTGTAGAAGGTTTGTCTAGTTGGTTTTTGTTGATTCCACTTCCTTAACTGACACATATGGAGTCAAATCATATCATACTAACTTCTCGTCACATGTTTACCATGGTTGGCTAGTTACTTGGGTAGATGTGGGAGGAGGGTGTTACATAGCAATGAGGTACTAATATACATCCCAGAGAATCATAGTCAGGTATACTGTGGATAAGTGGTGATAGAAATTAGTAGACTCTCGACACCAAGATTTAAATATGTCACTTGTGTCGAGATTGGCCCATCTAGTATAAAATTCATTATTGACATATTTTATGGGCCTTTGCATCTTATAATATGTCTTCATGTCTTCTCCATAATAGGTGGAAAGCTTACCACTGCTTTTGCTACAAAGCACAAGATGAGAATCATCCATGTGTGTAAGAATCCACTCAATCACTTTTGCACAAGGGATGACTGGGAACCTGCATGCAATCCTATGCATCTCGAACCTATTTATATTGATGTATGCTTCTAGATATTCCAAGTTTTTAGTGAATTGTTTCTACATGAATGTTTATTTTATGTCATTCCATGTGACCTCAATAAACTTATCTATAAAGCACTATGTATCTCCATAGATGGGAATGGTAGGATTTGTGACTTCAACTATCACCTCAATGATTTCCTTTGAAGCTTATTTGGAGTCCACTTTACATGTAGCAGGAGGCATGGTTCCAACAGATGATGGAAGAGTAACAAAACTTGTAGCTTGAACACATGTTTTTGGAAGCACACTCATGGAAATAATTATTAGCTTTATCAAATATCCTATCTATTACAAGAAATAACTCAGCAAATCATATTCAAAGAGCCATCAAATGTAACTAAGAATGTAAGGCTATCAATGATGGCATAAGCTACTTGCATGGGAAATAAATTTTCATGCAAACAAGGAGGGCACACTTCCAAAACATGAAGAGAGTTAAAAGGTCATTTGGGGATTTGAAGTGCACTCATGCGGTCAAGCAAAATAAAGAAAACCATCAAAGGTGCAGGTCGCACTGACGAAGCATGAAGGAGGTTCATTCAGGCCTTCAAGGTGTGCTCATGCACTTAAGGAGATTGAGAAGGTGCAAGGGTGCACTCTGAAGAGAAGAAGGAGAGAGGATTTGGGCCTTCGAGCCTTTAAGATGAGCTCATGTACTCAAGGAAAAAGAGGGTGTGCTGCCACATGCTGAAAGGATGAAGGGAAAAATTTCAATCCTTCGAGGTGCACTCATGTGCTCAAGGAGGGTGCAGTTCTTCGTGTCGAAGGAGTGTGCTCTTGAGGGAAACTTATCTTTTCTGGGCACATTTTTCTGAGTTAGTCAAGGTTTTAGCTTCTAGAGGTGTGCTTTGTCATAGAAAGGTTCAAGGAAAAGTCCAACAGTAAGATAGTGTGATAGAAATGCGAAGAAGAATTATCTACAAGTTTTTATGGGTGTCATAGCAATAATGGTTGGAATATGAAGAGTTAAGGAATATGGAGAGTCACAGCCTACGAAAATAAATTAACACTTGTATAAGCAAGAAGTAACTAAAATGGCAGTAAATAAATTGAAATGAAAAGTAACACCAACAAGAAAATCAAGATCGACAACAAAATCATGAAAGGAAACAAATAGAATCAACATGCAAAACTTACTTGGAATGAAGATCGACGAAGATTTTCCTGATCCAAAGATGTGTGCTCAACCTAGATGATAATAATTATGAGAATGAATGATTAATTGGGATAATTTAAAATAGAATACATTTAAATCCATCTCATCCATGCTCGCCACTTGTCGATGAATGAATGAGTTAGTTAAGAGAAGTGAAGTGGGCTCCTATTTTCTAGTAGTGCACCCACATGCAACATGAAAGCACATCATGAGTTCTAGAAGGGTGCATGTATTTGTGCCAAAGGAATGTGCTCAAGGAGGGTGTACTTGCTAAGCATGAAGGAGTTCACTCAAGGAGGGCGTCGTTCCTCAGTCTGAAGGAATGCGCTCAACACAAGAGCAAGTCTTGGTCATCTTGAAGTGCACTTTTGCCTTAAACGTGATTTTTCTTTCTTTTGTTTTCTTTTATGTGCTTTTGTGTGATTTTTGTGTTTGTGCATGGTGAAAACATCTAGTTTTTAAGTCGAGAAAAATTATGAGCCCACCTAACCAAGGACAAAATAACACAAGTACTTCAAAAGGTTTGGTGATGACACTTAGGAAACATTGACTTAGGATGATGCGACACTTAGTGAAAACATAAGAACAATAATCAAACAACGTGACTATGCTAAGTGGCTTGAAATGACAGTCCATGTAGGCTCTCAAAATTGAGTTAGGAAAAAATTTTGAAGGGACGTTGTCAAAGGGACAGTAGGTTCATTACTAAATTTTAATGTTGATCTTGATTGAATGTTTAGTTTCAAGGATCAAAACGAATTCACCTGAACTCCTAAAATGCAACTAACATGATAAAATGAACTCTTTTCAATCAATGAAGATCTAACTAAAGAAGGGAAGGAGTTTCAAACAACAATGAAGCAAAGAAAAACTTCCAAATGAGATATCCAAATTCACTATTCTAATTCAAAGATTTAAAGCCCTGATGGATAAAAAATGAAAATTTTCTTTTCTTTTCCCATTTCAATTTAAAAAAAAAAAAAAAAAATGAAAATATAACAAGATTATTGAATAAAAAACAATTTAATCAGATTACTACTGTAATGAAAATTTCTTTAACAAATTACTAACCAAGTCAACTAATTAAAACCCTAATTGACAAGAAGAAACAAACTCTCATAGAAAAGGAAATCACACTCAATTTCAAACTAGTTGTTGACTTTATAGAGACCTTGGACAAATAAGAGACTCAGGAAGACACTGCAAACAAAACTAAATTCAAAGAAAAGTAGGGAAAATGTTATTTTTTTGCACTTATATGATCATTGCAAATAGTAGATCAAAACCAGTGCAAGTCATCGCACTTATATAACAGTACATGTGTGCTCGGATGCTCTGTCTCAGAAAAAAGAAAAAAAGAAAAAAAATGTGCGAAGGGGCTAATTTGACTCAAAACATGCAAATAAAACCCTAAATAAGCTCAAAGTTCAGCTTTCCTAAGTTAAATGACAGTCTGAACAAGACAAATAGAGTCAATTTCAGAGGTCCTAAAAGGCTAGACAAAGAAAACCACTAAAGAACATATTGTTCACTAATGGAGTCACCAAGTTGTTTTATCTATAAATTCCTTTAGCAGACATAAGCAATCCCCTGGAGCTAAGGGCTTAGTCTAGTGATCCTGATCTTAGGGGGAGGCCCCCAAGATCTGAAAAATTGAATTTTCATAAGAAATTTGAAGAACACCCAGTGAACAAAACCAAAAAAAAGACTTTTTTTATTAAAACAGATAGTAATTGTAAAGGCTACACTGTGATGGAAAACATGTCCTTTTACAAAATGTGAATTGTTACTTATAACCTTTTTTTATTACAATACAACAGGTAAATTCCATGGATGGGTAAATATCACGGGTGAATGAATACCATGGGTTGATGTCACATAGAATACCATGGGAAAATATCATGGGTGAATGAATACCATGGGTAGATGCCACTTATAATACATTGGGTAAATTCCATTGGTGGATGAATACCATGTGTAGATTCCATGGGTGGATGAATACCATGGGTAGATTCCCTGGGTGGATGAATACCATGGGTAGATGCCATTTTCCATTCGGATCATTCCTCCCTCCTTAAGAAGCAATGGTCCCCATTGCGTGAATTTCCCTCCTTAGAAGCCTATGTTGAGTATGAAGAGCCACTAAAGATAAGGGTTTTGTGTGGTTAACCCAAAACCATGATGAACAAAGATTTGAGGATAGTGATACCATGTAATGCTTGTGACCAACTGGGATAATGACAGTGTGCAACCTAGCAAATAGACTTCAATGAAGTGTGGGTTTGTGGATGACCCATAACCATGACAAACGAATATCTGAGGATAGAGATACCCTGTAATGCTTGTGACCAACTACGATATTGATAGTGTGTGGCCTAGCAAATGGAATTGGATGACAAGGATTTTGCGCGGTTGACCCATAACTGTGATGTTGACTGTTAATGAAGTAGCAGGTGCCTACATAGCCTGGAGTGGGAGGGAACATCTCCAAAGAACCCAAGCTAGATGTTATTATGCTGAAACTAATGGACATGAAACAAGTGCCTGCTAAAGTGGGGTGGGAGGGCACGTCTCCAAAGGGAACTCGCTCTAAATGTTGCTCCATATTTAAAATTGACATAGCTCGGTTAATATAACTCAAGATATTTACTATAACCTATTTTTGGAAATAGAATGACCATTCTGCATCTTCCCATGTATTTGAAATCCCTATAGTGACACTCTAGAAACTCATATTCACACTGCAACTATTTCGTCGTCATGAAAGTTCTGAAAAAAAAAAAAAAAAAAAAAAATAGTTGATTTTTAATCAGCGATATCTCCCTCCTATGAACTCCATTACGACCAATTTCCTTTTTGAAATTGGGAAAATTTTCGAGAAGAGATCAGATCTACAATCATTTTTCTAAAATTTTGGACAAAAAATGCAAAAAATGATAGCAGAGCCACCATCCACGAATTGTCGTCAGAAAAATTTCTGCAACATAGCAAATTTTAAATCAGTGATATATCCCTCATCCAAACTTTGATTCGGCTGATTGTTTTTTGAATTTGGATATTTTTTCGCAAGGAAACTAGATCTGTTATTTTGTTTTGCAAATTTTGCACCAAAATTTTCATATCTGATCTGCAAACTTTTCGCCCAAAAAAAATCCTGAAAAAAATGAAAAAAGAAAAATTATTTTAGCTTGGCCCAAGAAAGTGCTCTATGGAGGACATAGCATGTGCCTAAAGTTTGTTGAATACTCATGCCAAAATTTCAAAATGAAATATGAATCAAACCCTCATTCCTATGGAATCGTAGCCTGAATCTGTTACCACTTATCCGTATCTTGTGGGGAGGCCCCAAAGGTCTGAAAATTTTAAATGGACCTTGAGGGTGGTGACCCCCAAGATCTGAAAAAATAATTTTTCATAAGAAAAGTGAAGAACACCCAGTAAACAAAACAACAAAAAGGACTTTTTTTATTAAAACAGATAATAATTGTAAAGGCTACATTGTGGTAGATAATTTTTCCTTTCACAGAATGTGACTTGTTACTTATAACCTTTTTTTGTTACATTACCACAGGTAAATTCCATGGGTGGGTAAATACCATGGGTGAATGAATACCATGGGTTGACGTCACATATAATACCATAGGAAAATACCATGGGTGAATGAATACCATGGATGGATGCCACTTACAATACCATGGGTAAATTCCATGGGTAGATGCCATTTTCCATTCAGATCATCTAGAAACAACCAATACAAAATTACAATGCTTTGCTTAAAGGTGTTTGATATATGCAAAGAAAAACTACCTGGAATCCAATGCAAGCTTCCTCCTTCTCCTAGTTTGTTAACTCCAAATCCAACTCCAATTTCCAAACGTGGAACCTACAAATCAACCAAAACAAGCAAGAGAAACAGAACATACAAATAACATATACAAAAATTTCTCAAGAAGAAGTCGAAGATTCAAGTTCTACATATGCATAAACAAGACATAAGTATAGGAGGAACAATGCACTTTTGTATTAATAATGACAGGATAATATTACAACCCTTGTAGGCCTTGATATTGTGAAAATCTCCCAACTATATTCCCTTCCTTTGCCATAATATTAAGCCTTCAATCACACCTAAAGCACATGGATGGATTTTGGACCTCTAGACATAAATGAGCATCATAAGTGCATAAAGCCACATTAGAGGGAGGTAAGTTCTATGAGATAAGAGATAATACCTCAATAGTAGGAGTTTGAGATATGATCCAACAGTAAATAGTTAAAACCACTTCCAAAGCTTCTAGAGAGAGAAACTTCAAAAATAATTTTTATTTTCCCTCATTTCCAGGTGTTCATCACATGTTTTTGGAAAGAAACTTGTGTTGGCCAGTGCATCTTCTATGTGTGAAACCTGTGTCAACCTAGTCTTCCTTGAAGTTTAGTCTGATGATCAAAAAAAGTAGGGTGTTTATCTAATGTAATCTAGGATTCTTGTAACTTCTAGAAAGTGGTTATTTTTGGCTTTTTAGGGGATGATTTTAAAGTGTAAATGGACGATGATAGATCCAAGTTCAGGTCCATTTGTTTGGATGTAACAAAATGACCTATAACAATGTTGTTGTGTATTTTTATTTGATTTGTCGAGATTTTCTTGTTGCTGAGATTTGGATTGCAAATTTAAGTCTAGTTGAGCATAACATCTTAGATCCAATTTGAAAATGAATGAAATCAAGGTCTACATAGAGTAGAGGAGTAATAGCCTTCGACAAATGGGTGTTTGTTAATTGGAGTCATGATTCCATGGTAACAACATATTGGAAGAAATGTCTTCATCAAATGGTGTTTGGATAGTTTAGTTGTGATTGGGTGAGGCACATTGGTTGTGGTGGCTTCCAGTGGATGGGTGTCCATAGATTTGTGTGAGAAGAGACTTCCTAGTTATTCATTGGGATCAAGTCTCCTAAATGATATGTGTCAACTAATTGTTTATGAGGTCAAGTCTCATGGATGATGGGTGTCAGCTAATATATGTAAAAGAATTTTTTTTGACATAATAAAGACTCGGAGCAGTGGAGTAGAAACGAGGGTGGTTATTTTTTCTCGAAGGGGTTTTCCACTAGATACCTTGTGTCCTCATGTGTGATGATGCAATTGTGCATTGTTGTGTTTTTTATTGTTGTTGTATTGGTTTAGATATTTACATGGGTATATGTTTATGTGATGATTTAATGTTGTTGGTTATTTGATGCATGAATCAATAGAGAGGTTAAAATTGGTCAAAATTACATAGCAAGTCACACTATTGATTTAGCCCCCAGTAGTGCTCAAGGTTACCAACATTAGTTTACTTGTTTCTCAATCTAGCTAAAATATTTTGAAAAAGATACCATTAAGCCTAAGTTTATTACTTTTTTCTTGATTTGTACAAAATTATGAAAATTATACCATCGAGTATCCTTTTATATATTTTTGGGGCTCATTAAAACTCAATGAAAAATAAACTTTCAAGCTTACTTTCCAACTCTTATTTGTTCTTGTTAAACCATGAAGGAGACCTATACCACAAAAAAATGTTGGGGGAGGTCATTTATTTACATTTTATATTTCATGGTAGTAGTTAGTAATGTCTCCCTTTAACATATAACCTATTTGTGTCAGTCTCATAGTTGTGTTATAGATTTCCTTGGAGTTGTCACCTGAGTCATGTTACTCATCTTCACCAGTTCTCCTTCCAATTATTATGGAGAGTGACATCCCTATTGCAATTTATTATTACAACTATACCACTTCACATATAGTAAGAGTTCATGCTTCATGTAAATTAATGAGGGCTACTTCAATTATCTCATTCATTAGACCTATACCCTCTACCTATGGACACCAATTCATTATCTAGGAAGTATTTCTAGAAACTAGATAGTACCTTGGGACTTGTAGACAACGATGGAAGGTTTCCTTATGACCAAAGTGGGTTTTTCTCATTACCTCCTACTTGTTTGATGCTACGAGTGTTCAAAATGAACTCATTCATTCACACTTGTTAGCTTGTAATTGATACCTCGGGATCCATCTTCCTCATTAATGGCCTCCCTCATATCTATTAATGGTTTTCACCATTGGCTAGTAATTAGTTGGTTCCACCCATGCTTGACTTCATCACATCTATTCATGTGGGTTGGTATTGTACCATTGGGTTTTCCATGAATACCTTGAGGCATCACAAGGAATCATCACTTTTACATTTCTTCAACGTCAAGCTAGGGAAAAGATATACAATGTAGACTACAAGGGAATCCCCAAACTTATCGCCTTCATGTTATCTATTGTTCCATGATATGATCCACCACGTACCATTTTGTATCCATGATATGGAACTTATTTATATGGTCACACAAATCATTCTTAGTGGTTCTGATTATTATTTCCTCTAAGTATGGGTATGCCTCCCTCGAGGATGATTTATATCACACTAACTCATGACCAATTGCAAGTACTCTATAGTTTTGAACCCTTGGTTCTTTCCTTGTGCTACCTCTTCATGGTGGATTAAGAATGTGTTTCGACCATTATTTCCTTTTCTGACCTCACATATTAGGGGGAATCTCTTATAGCCTTAAAAACCACCACTATGTTCCATAAAGGGTCCACTCATATTTGAAACTAAGAATCTACATTATTTTCCCTTGGAAATATATTTTTGAGGGCAATGGAAACTATCTTATATAGAAAATTGCAACTAGTCATCGGATACTTCACTTGCAGCACAAGAGGGTCACAAGTTTCACTACTAGAAAATAGCAACCACCCTCTCAGCCTCCACAACTGGAAATCTCGAGGAGAATTAGTGAGGGATTTGAGTGATGCCTCATACACATCACCAATAAATTTTCTTGTCAACTCTAATTTCCCTAATTCACAAAATCATTCAAGTGCATATATCAATCCCAAAACTACCTCTCCTCCATCTATATAATGAGGGCCATGCCAAGGGAAACAGAAGGAAGAATTAGAGTAATCTTATGTTGTCAAATTTTAGGGAGAGGCTCTATTAAAGACCAAGGAAATAAATTGGATAATTTTTCTTTTGGATTAAGGAAACATCATTCATGTATTTCATCTATACTTTTTATTAATATAATTGATCTATGTAGCTTCCCACTCTTTTAAATGTTGTTCATTTTCACGCGTCATGATCTTATATTTGTGTTTAATTTGTTTTATATACATGTCCATGTCTATTTGGATTTAATAATAAGGTTGGGATTATCTTACTTCTAACAATCTATTTTGTGCAAACATTTGGAAATCATATGTTATATCTTTGTTTATAGAAAGAAAGTTGTAGGAGCTAGAGAATTGTATCTCTAGAGCTATGCCCTCTAAGGATATGAAAGGACGTTAAAAATGTGCACACTTATTTTCTTTCCTTTCCCACATATGTCTTAATAGATAGTTTGTTCAAGTTTGTTTATCATTGCATAATGTTCCACCCCTAGTCTACCTCATGTTACTAACAAACTGAAGGGATGGCTCACCTATCCAAAGTTGGGATTTTCGCCATAGAACATATGAAAATGTGGTTGGAAGTTTGATGTATGCAATGGTCTATATTGTAATGAACATTATGCATGTAATTGGAGTATTGAGCAAGTATATGTCAAAACCAAGAAAGGAGCATTCAACAATAGTAAAGAGGGTTTTTAGGTATTTCATGAAATTATTGGTTGTGGATTTTTCTACCAAAGTAAAAAATTATTAGACATATGTGGATTTGTTAATGCAAATTGGACTGGAGATATAGATCATAAAAGATCTACAACTAGGTATGTTTTTAACCTATTTGGAGGATAAATCAGTGGGATTAGCAAGAGGCAGTCTATTGTGGCACTCTCAACTATAGTATTTGAATACATGGAAAACACTCATGCAAATATGGAAGCAGTATGGTTACAAAGATTTTGTTTAACTATTGGGTTGGTACAATAAGCTATAAGGATATATTGTGAATTGTGATAGTAAGAGATCAATATTCATGGAAAATAACCTAGCTTATCATTCAAAGAAAAAGAATATCGATGTTCAATACCACTTTGGGAGTGATATTGAAACTCATATTTGAAACTAAGAATCTACATTATTTTCCCTTGGAAATATATTTTTGAGGGAAATGGAAACTATCTTATATAGAAAAGTGCAACTAGTCATCGGATACTTCACTTGCAGCACAAGAGGGTCACAAGTTTCACTACTGCAAAATCGCAACCACCCTCTCAGCCTCCACAATTGGAAATCTCAAGGAGAATCAGTGGGGGATTTGAGTCATGCATCATACACATCACCAATAAATTTTCCTATAAACTCTAAGTTCCCTAATTCACTAAATCATTCAAGCGCATATATCAATCCCAAAACTACCTCTCCTCCATCTATATAATGAGGACGATGCCAAGGGAAACAGAAGGAAGAATTAGAGTAATCTTATGTTGTCAAATTTTAGGGAGAGGCTCTATGAAAGACCAAGGAAATAAATTGGAGAATTTTTCTTTTGGATTAAGGAAACATCATTCATGTATTTCATCTCTACTTTTTATTAATATAATTGATCTATGTAGCTTCCCACTCTTTTAAATGTTGTTCATTTTCATGTGTTATGATCTTATATTTGTGTTTAATTTGTTTTATATACATGTCCATGTCTATTTTGATTTAATAAGAACGTTGGGATTGTCTTTCTTCTAACAATCTATTTTGTGCAAACATTTGGAAATCAAATGTTATATCTTTGTTTATAGAAAGAAAGTTGTAGGAGCTAGAGAATTGGATCTCTAGAGCTATGCCCTCTAAGGATATGAAAGGCCGTTAAAAATATGCACACTTATTTTCTTTCCTTTCCCATATATGTCTTAATAGATAGTTTGTTCAAGTTTGTTTATCGTTGCATAATGTTCCACCCCTAGTCTACCTCATGTTACTAACAAACTGAAGGGATGACTCACCTATCCAAAGTTGGGATATTCGCCATAGAACATATGAAAATGTGGTTGGAAGTTTGATGTATGCAATGGCCTATATTGTAATGAACATTACACATGTAATTGGAGTATTGAGAAAGTATATGTAAAAACCAAGAAAGGAGCATTCAACAATAGTAAAGAGGGATTCTAGGTATTTCATGAAATTATTGGTTGTGGATTTTTCTACCAAAGTAAAAAGTTATTAGACATGTGGATTTGTTAATGAAAATTGGACTTGAGATATAGATCATAAAAGATCTACAACTAGGTATGTTTTTAAACTATTTGGAGGATAAATCAGTGGGATTAGCAAGAGGCAGTCTATTGTGGCACTCTCAACTATAGTATTTGAATACATGGAAAACGCTCATGCAAATATGGAAGTAGTATGGTTACAAAGATTTTGTTTAACTATTGGGTTGGTACAATAAGCTACAAGGATATATTGCGAATTTTGATAGTAAGAGATCAATATTCATGGAAAATAACCTAGCTTATCATTCAAAGAAAAAGAATGTTGATGTTCAATATCACTTTGGAAGTGATATTGAAATTCATATTTGAAACTAATAATCTACATAATTTTCCCTTGGAAATATATTTTTTGAGGGAAATGGAAACTATCTTATATAGAAAAGTGCAACTAGTCATCGAATACTTCACTTGCAGCACAAGAGGGTCACAAGTTTCACTACTGGAAAATTGTAACCACCCTCTCAGCCTCCACAATTGGAAATCTCGAGGAGAATCAGTAGGGGATTTGAGTCATGCATCATACACATCACCAATAAATTTTCCTATCAACTCTAAGTTCCCTAATTCACAAAATCATTCAAGCGCATATATCAATCCCAAAACTACCTCTCCTCCATCTATATAATGAAGGTCATGCCAAGGGAAACAGAAGGAAGAATTAGAGTAATCTTATGTTGTCAAATTTTAGGGAGAGGCTCTATGAAAGACCAAGGAAATAAATTGGAGAATTTTTCTTTTGGATTAAGGAAACATCATTCATGTATTTCATCTCCACTTTTTATTAATACAATTGATCTATGTAGCTTCCCACTCTTTTAAAAGTTGTTCATTCTCATGCGTTATGATCTTATATTTGTGTTTAATTTATTTTATATACATGTCCATGTCTATTTGGATTTAATAAGAAGGTTGGGATTATCTTACTTCTAACAATCTATTTTGTGCAAACATTTGGAAATTACATGTTATATCTTTGTCTATAGAAAGAAAGTTGTAGGAGCTAGAGAATTGGATCTCTAGAGCTATGCCCTCTAAAAATATGAAAGGACATTAAAAATGTGCACACTTATTTCTTTCCTTTCCCATATATGTCTTAATAGATAGTTTGTTCAAGTTTTTTTATCATTGCATAATGTTCCACCCCTAGTCTACCTCATGTTACTAACAAACTGAAGGGATGACTCACCTATCCAAAGTTGGGATTTTCGCCATAGAACATATGAAAATGTGGTTGGAAGTTTGATGTATTAAATGGTCTATATTTTAATGAACATTACACATGTAATTGGAGTATTGAGCAAGTATATGTCAAAACCAAGAAAGGAGCATTCAACAATAGTAATGAGGGCTTTTAGGTATTTCATGAAATTATTGGTTGTGGATTTTTCTACCAAGTAAAAAATTATTAGACATATGTGGATTTGTTATTGCAAATTGGACTGGAGATATAGATCATAAAAGAACTATAACTAGATATGTTTTTTACCTATTTGGAGGATAAATCAGTGGGATTAGCAAGAGGTAGTCTATTGTGGCACTCTCAACTACAGTATTTGAATACATGGAAAACACTCATGCAAATATGGACGCAGTATGCTTACAAAGATTTTGTTTAACTATTGGGTTGGTACAATAAGCTATAAGGATATATTGTGAATTATGATAGTAAGAGATCAATATTCATGGAAAATAAACTAGCTTATCATTCAAAGAAAAAGAATATCGATGTTCAATATCACTTTGGGAGTGATATGATTGAAGGCAAGAAAATTTTACTGGAAAATGTGGACACTTTGAATATTTTTGTAGGTTCATTAACGAAAATTTTGATCATTGATAATTTCTCTTGGTGCAGAGAAAATTTGGGCATTACTACTTTGTATTGTTGATCATATACTCATACAACCCCTTTTATGCAAAGAGAACAATAAGTGAGAGAATGTTTGGAATTATTTATATTATTTGCATGATCTAAATCATGCAAGGAATGAAATGAAATGTAGGAAAATAAATGGAACATCCACACACATAAAAATATAGCAGTTATTACAATAATGTGGTGAAATCCCAACTTCTATTAATAAATGAAATACATAATATTGTAGAACCCATACTGGCAAGAATGGTGGTAGCTATCTATGAATAGAAAGAGATGGAAGCTACACACATTCATAAAATTTATTACAAGAGGTTGAGAGGATAGTATTTTAACATAAAGAATGAACCCTGGAGGTCCAAAAACCTAACCATAGAATATGAACAACAAAATTTTTGCAGACCTCGATGGAGTTAGCTCGTACACCAGTTTCCAGGGGTTGTAACTTTTCCATAGGATTCCCTTTGGTACAATTAGTATCCCATTGGAAAGGTCTAGCTGGTAGTTACACATTCTAACCAAGGCCTAAGAAAGAGCCTACTCTCACCTAGTTCCCCCATGTCAAAAGAACTTTGTTTAGGGAAACAAAATAACCCTAGAAATTTAAGACTTGAAAAATTGTAGAAAAATTACCAAGATGAGGAATTGTACTTTGAGCCAACAGAGTAAGTGGAAGGCCACTGATATCCACCTAGATCAGTCCTCCCCACTTACGAAGCAATGGTCTCCATTAAATTTAGCTTCCCCATAAGACGGGGAAACTTTTGTTGAATTTGGCTCCTAGTGAGCCACTTTCCTTGGTGAAGAAGTTTCCCCCACTTTCACAAGATGGTAGAGTTGTATTTGTTTCTAGCAGGTGTCCTTTGTCTTAGTGTCCATGACATGATCCATTTAAATTGTTTAATGAAGTTAGGTTTGAGATATATGGGGCCAATTTTTTGGTTTCCTAAGAGGTGTCCAATAGAGGTGGAAGAGATGGTCAAAGCAACCCCACAATTAAAATTGGATGCAAGCCAAGGAAAGGGGGAATGCTCAATTCAAAAGAATTGTCACCCACTACCTTTGTCATGATGTAAGGCCCATATCAGAGTGGTTTGAGATTCATATTGATGTATGTAAGATTATCTTTCTTTAAATGTAGCCACACCTTATCACCAAACTAAAACTTATGTGGAACCATGTGCTAGTCATGTTGTTACTTGTTCTTGGCATTAGCTTTGTACACGATATCATGGACCTATTTTTGGAGGTGTTGGATCCACTCAACAAAATTGTTTTCCCTATAGACTACCTAAGCATGAGCACGAGAGGACTATGTCAGTGAAAATGAAATGGACATAACTACATCAATTGGGTCCAATGGTTGGAACCCCAAGAATACCTAAAAAGGACTTTGGGAAATAG
The DNA here is from genome assembly GCA_000404065.3 of Pinus taeda. Classification (NCBI taxonomy): domain Eukaryota; kingdom Viridiplantae; phylum Streptophyta; class Pinopsida; order Pinales; family Pinaceae; genus Pinus; species Pinus taeda. The sequence continues at coordinate 149,577 of APFE030735568.1, read as the reverse complement.
ATTTTTGGAGGGCTCTTTTATATCTCCATTAAACAACATATGGAAGGATTCCATATGGGAGGTTGGAGTTATACATGCACAAGATATGCACAATCATCTTGTTGAGAACTTTTGTTTGTCCATATGATTGGGGATGAAAGGTTGTTGATTTTGTCAACTTGGTATCCATGAGACACCATAGGTTATACCAAAATGTGATAAGGAACCTACTATCCATATCTAAAATAATGATTTGAGGTAGCCCACACTCATAGTGACTTTAGTTGTGACACTCTTCTTGTATGGTGCCATAATTTCCATCTTAGAGAACCAGGCGACAACCACAAACAAACAATCATTATCATGCTTGGTGGATGGAACCTGACATGTAATCCAAGGAGATCCACTCCCAGGGCTTGTCTAGGGTAGGTAGAGGAGTGTTAAATCCATGCTTCTTGATGGTTGGTTTAGAAATTGCATTGGTAGTTCATGACCTAATATAACATTGGACATAATGTCGAAGCTTTTGTCAATACAAATATCGTTGAAGTAATTCTACTATCTTCTCCATGCCAAAGTCCCCTACAGCTTGATCATAGTGTTCCTCTGAAATCAGTTTGGCATGCTCACTTGAAGGAACACAAAGGTAGGTTAGGTAGTATAGGAGTGCATCTTGGAGGTGGAATTTTGGAGCTTGCTTTCCTTCCATCAACATCTGGTATGTGGCAATGAAGTCAGATTCACTATTGTATAATTGTGGCCACCTAGAGGTCCCATGGCCATCAGAGTTAATAAATATGGTTAGTGCCACAAATGCGGACCAACTAACACAATATACAACATGATTGGTGCTATTGTTATTTTATTTTATGTTGAAATGGAATTGTTGTGGGTACATGTACCATTTTTTATGGAATTCATTTTGTAACTTTCCTTATTGTAAGGGCCTATGATCAATTTGGATGATCATCTCCTTCCCCATAATGTAATGCTTCCATTAACAACAAGCCTACACAATGAAGTTCATATCCTTATCATAGATGGGCTATATGCAGAAAGTATCAGAGAGTGTTTCACTATAATAGGCTACCAGATTTCCTTATTGAGTGAGGACTACACCAATATCATAGAGGTAGTTATCTCAATCTCAAAAGGTTGTTGTAGTTCTAGTAAGGTGAGTACTAGTGTAGAGCAAAGGAAATGTTTTAGATCCTTGAATGCCTTTTGTTGTGACTCAAACCAATTTTTTTTCCTTTTCACCTCCCTTGTTTAGTTGACTCAAAGTCTAGTCAATATAAGAGAACCCCAACATAAATCTTTAGTAGAAGTTAGTAAGGCCCAAGATTTTATGAAGTTATACTAGAGTCATTGGGGCTAGCCAATCCAAAATGAATTTGATCTTGGTTGGGTCCATATGCACCCCCATTATCATCCACATTGTAGCCCAAATATTTAATACTCTACATGCCAAATGTAGATTAATTAAATTGGCATACAACTTGTGTTACCACAGGGTTTTCAAGACTTGTTGAATGTGTTGCAAAAGTTCTTCCAAGGTTTTACTAAAGATGAGTATGCCATCTAAGTATACAACCAAAAAATATATTTTGAATAACCACAAGTTATCATCTATCATCCTCATGAACATCGTTAGAGCATTAGTCAAGACAAATTGACATGACCAACCATTTGAAAAGGTCTTCTTTAGATTCGAATGTTGTCTTCCATACATCCATTTATTCAATTGGAACCTAGTGGTAGCCTGAATTTAGATCAATATTACTAAATAACTATGCACCATTAAGCTATTCATGAAGATTATCAATCCTAGGGATCATGTATCTATTGTTATGCTCTTAACCTGCAAATGATACCCAAATACAAAATATGCGAAGAAAAGAGATCCAGAACACAGAATATGCGAAGAAAAGATACCCAGAACACAAAATAGCAATGATTTTATTATTCAGAGAGTAATGTTCACTTGCCTCTTCGAGGGGGCAACCTCCAATAGAGTAGAGCTCTATTACAAAATAAGACACGATGCTCCTCGCAGGGAGTTTCTATCCTTTAT
>APFE030735568.1:109906-120635 GCA_000404065.3 Pinus taeda | reverse complement strand
GTCTAATGCGCTACTACTCGAAGGGGTACCCACAGGGGTTACAAGGGAGTCCAATAGACGTGACCACCTCTTGTATTTCCTACGTGCATGCCTCCCCAAATCCGCATATTTATGCGCTCAACGACAGATACCGTGGTTTAAAGACGCTGGAACACGTCTCGAGCCAAAAAAAAAATTGCTATGAAATGGAGATCCCACCGGCCCTGGAAAGTGCTCTGATACCACTTGTTATGCTCTTAACCTACAAATGATACCCAAATACAGAATATGCGAAGAAAAGAGATCCAGAACATAGAATAGGCGAAGAAAAGTTACCCAGAACACAAAATAGCAATGATTTTATTATTCAGAGAGTAATGTTCACTTGCCTCTTCGAGGGGGCAACCTCCAATAGAGCAGAGCTCGATTACAAAATAAGACACGATGCTCCTCGCAGGGAGTTTCTATCCTTTATATATGACTCCTACATGCAATACCATGGGCCAATACCGCGTATTACTAATACCATTTATCTAATACTACGGCCCATTTGCAACTAACTGTGGGTTCCATTATTAATTGCGGATTAACCACTTACAATTATTAATATGGGCTTTATTGACTCTTGACTATGACGTGGTCCCATTACATAGATAAGGGGGTTAGGGTGGGACCCTAACATCTATTCTTGACAATGATATTATTTTGGGCTTGATAATAAATATAGAGTCTCCATTTCCCATCCTTCTTTTGCACCAATACAATTAGACTCCCAAAAGGTGACGAGATTGGTTGAATGTCACCCTTTTGGATGATCTCATGAATATAACATTTTATTTCCTCATTCTCCAAGAGAGAAAATTTATGTATTGGGTCATTACATAACGGAGCACTAGGTATTAATTTAGTTGGGCGTTTGATCTGGTAGGGTAAAGGCACCCCCATAGGTGGAGCAAAGATATCTTTTATGTATCTACAATTTTTCCCACTTGATTTTGTTGTGTAGAGAGGCCTCGTGCAAAGGTTGTGATGGTTGTAATGACCTTCCTTTCACCTTCGATACAAACCATGAAGAGAACATATTTTGCAATCTGAGAGAATACCTTTCGTATCCTATAGGGTTGACATTTCAGAGTAACAATGATAGTACAAGGACAATATTCACAAATAGCATGATGTTTCCATATATAAGGTTTTCCTAGAATAAAATAACAAACTTGAAGTGGGGAAACATCACACAATACCTCACCTTTGAAGGGATTGATTCCATAAGACAAATGACACTGCTAACACAAATGTCTCCTTCATGGGTCAACTAACCAATGGTGTATGTTTGGGGGTGTGGCACTATTGGTACATTCAATCTCTTGATGACACTCGAATATATCAAATTATTTGGATCCCACTATCAACGATGAAATGGAGTGGGGTCCCCTGCGCCCACATTTGTGAGTGGAAGAGGTACCTCACCTCCTCAAATTCCTCTAGCTCATTGGGTCAAATATTTGTGGGCGTAATGGTAGCACTATGTTCTACATTGATGATTTTATTCCCTTTATCCTATTCTAAATAGAAATTAGAGCTAGAGTACATTTCATTTTCTTTCATCTCTGCTAACAATGGTTGTTTTGAGTGACATTCATCAATGTTGTGCTAGGCACTTCTGTGGAACTCACACCATTTACCAGTGTACTTTTATGAATTCCCATTGCCCTTCTTTTCCTGCAAATTGGACTTATTTTCTTGAGGTTGACTCTCCTTGCTCTATCCTTGTTTTGTGAGGTGGCATTTCATTTCCTAGGCTTTTATGTTAGTCGATTTATAGACATGAACTCTTGCTTATTCCACTACTTTAATTTCTACTAGATTTTAACATCATATATGTAAGTGTCTCATAATGAAGATATTTTTGAGAAATTCATCTCCATTTGGATGTACCTATGTAGCCATTATGATACTTCATGACCAAGTGTTGCTCATATTTTCTAACACACAATTTTAAGCAGATGGTGTGGAAATTATTATTGTACTATGACACTATTTGGCCTCTCTCCTATCACAGATTTTTCCATCTCATGTATTGGTCATCATAGTTCCCTACAGAGTAGAATTACTCCTTTAGGGCATCAACAAAAGTGACCCAAGTTGGTCCTACATTGAACATTGGAGACTCATATTCATTATGTCTCTCCCATAATCTTCTAGCCAATGTTTCACATGAGGAAGGGATTTTAGTAACTTGAAGGTGTTATTCTCGTTAGAAAATTTTGGATAGAGTAATAGCACTTTAACGGATTTAACCATTTCTCCAATGCATTTACACCTATTTTTGCTTCAAATAAGGGGATATCAATGTTAAATGGTAATTTTAAGGGTGTCCCACCTACAAAATTTCCACTTGTTGATGGTGTTTCTGCCATTGTTGGTAGTCATCGAAGAATCTAGGCAAAATTTTCCATCAATTCTTTCAGAAGTTGCACGAGTGCTTCCTTAACCAACAACTTGATACGATCCCCTACTCTACCATCACTCATTTATCTCTCAATGGGAAGCCACTTTGGTTTATGAGAGTGATTTTTCCCAAGTGAAAAAAACTCGAGACTGAACGCTTTGTACTGTGACCTCATCAAGGACATGCACTGAGAAAAAACTAGGAGCATATTTCTCTAGTGCCACTAATCTGGGTCATACAAGGAATGAAAGGAAATTTAGGAAAATAAATGGAACACACACACCCATAGAAATATAACAATTGTTACAATAATGTGGTGAAAACCTAACCTCTATTAATAAATGAAATACATAATATTGTAAAACACATATCAACAAGAATGGTGGTAGTTATATCTGAAAAGGAGATGGAAACTATGCACATTCATAAAAGCTATTACAAGTGGCTACCAAAATGGCCTTTTAATATAAATAAATTACCCTAAAGTTAAAAAAACCTAACCCTAGAAAACAAAATACCAAAAATTTTGTGGGCCGTGATGGGTTAATCGGTACATCAACTTCTTGAGATTGTAACTTTTGCATATGATCATCGTTTGGCATGCTTGGGAGCCCATTGGAAGGGTCTATCCAAGAATTACACATTTTGAATAAGCCCTAGGCCAAAGATTACGACTATCTCCTAGGCCCTTGTCACATAAAAAAAATATTATTTAGGGCCTCAAAATAATCTCGAAAGTTTAGGACCCAAAACGTTCTAGAAAAACTACCAAGATGGAGAATTGTTCTTTTAACTAGTGGTATAGGTGTTTGGCCACCCATATCCACCTAGATCATTGCATGACTGCCTCCATGTGTTGTATGTTACATTTTCCATAGCAAGGGAGTCACGGTGAGGGTAATATCCCCCCCTTTTCGTTGGGGACCGGAGTGGGTGGGGGGGGGAATGGTCACAAGGGTGGAAACCCCCTTGCATAGGATCCGAGTGTAGTACCCCAAAAAAAGAAACAAAAATAAATGGGCGTCTTTTTTTCTTATATTTTTTTTGGATGTCAACATATAGTTTTCACTTCAGCACTTTTGAGGTGCATGGAGGTTTAGCCCATCGGTTTTTAATTATGGTTAAAGAAATACAGTTGCAATATAATCTAGGGTAAATGGACTAGTAGTTTATGCATAGTATGGGGTTATATATATATAGAAAAGAATATACTAAAAGATATATTTGGTTCCCCCATTTTGGGTTTCCAATATAGAATCCCTATGTTAATTTGTGTGTTTTCCATTGCATTTGTTTTGTTTTATTGAGAATATATTGGTGGAAATTAACTGTTTAGGATTAAACCCTATAATTTTATCTCAAAATAAAATGAAGTTTTAATAAGCTTATCGTTTCTCCGAGTTCTCTTTTGAATAATGGGATCATTTGTTTATTTATCCCCAACCCTATATATATGCTTCTCTTAAGGACATGAACCACGAAATGCTAGCACCAAATTTCTATGGACCTTATCGAATTTTCCAACATAGTGGGTTAATTGCATATAAAGTATCTCTTCCAAGCCACTATAAGTTCATCCTAGTCTTTAATGTGTCATGTTTTAGAAAGGTACTAGCGTAGAACTCTCATGTTTGGAGTAGCCAACCTAAAATAAGAAGGCTCCATTTGGTTATAGTTAAAGGTAGTCCTATTATTCACTAGAAAGTGTTGCCTACACTAATGCAATATTGAAGAAGACTTAATATAGGGGAAAGATACATATCTAGAAGATGCAACATAGGAACCAAAAATGATTTCACATCGGTTTCCACACCTCTATACTTAAGTATAATGTTTTATTTGAAAGGGTAGGGTTTTGTTAGAGCCTTGCCCAACCTCCCAATTTTGGTGTACTTAAGAGTTAGTCAATCAATGTAAGAGGTCATCATTTTTTAATAAAGAAATTAGTTAGTTAATAAAGCTTACTAGGTGGTTAGAACTCAATAATGATGAGACTAAAAGTGGTTCAAATTTTTCTATAATGAACTATTCATACAATTAGAAGGCTTTGTGATTTTTCATCAAGTAATATTATTATATTGGAACTCTACTAAATTAGAGGTTTCCTCCTTTAAGGGGCCATAAACATTCCTCTCTCTTTATGTGTTATCAATACAAGGTTTAAATTATATAAGTTTAATATCATTTTCTCTTGTACTTTCCTTTCTATAGTATATTTGTTTGAATATTTATCTTAATTCATTGCTTCTAGCGGTCAAGTACAATATAGATCTAATATCTAATTATCTAGAATTCAAGAACCTCGTATCTTGGTCATTTCCCCATGAACTTATCAACTAAGGATTTCCTTTTAAACATGATATATTTTCTTTGGGGGGGGCATGGGTTGTGATTTTTATCTTTGGATATCAACTAGCTTCATTAAAAACTATTCATTTTTTTAGTGAGCCTTCCTTCCTTGCTTTAAGGCTTCCACAAGAATGAATTGAATCTTCATGATGATTTTTTAAGATCATATGTATTAGGAGCCATGAACTCTGTTATAAAGACATTAAAGTGTTGCTCGATCTCATGGAGCTAAAATGCTACAAATTATGAGAAAAAAACAAGGTAGAAACCCTAATTGTACATGAATACTTCAATTAAGCTACATAAATAGATACTATAGTTAATTGGATAAAATGCTTCCTTAAATATTTTTGAACATGTATAACATCCATACTAACAAAAGGTAGTTCATAACCTCTACAAACCAGAGAACTACCACAATATAGCTCTACACAATGCTAATATAACTCCACACAGTGCCTAATTAAAATTATAATAGTTCAACTGTGAAAGGATTATACGAAATCAAGACCATGAAGAAACCACATGCTCAAAGACAAAGTCATTAAAACATCATAAGTGCCTTTAGACTTAATACTAAGTAGTTGTCATGAATCCCATTTTAGGTGGAGGGTTTTTGTGGTGAAAATTGAACACCCACCTACTAACAAGTGAATCATTAATTTATGACGTAATGTTCCATCCATCATCTTCAATAATTTATGGAATATCATTAATTTATGACGTAATGTTCCATCCATCATCTTCAATAATTTATGGAATAGCGTACCATCTGCTTGTTCTTAAAGCATTTCTCCATAAATATTTAGAAATAAAATTATTTTTCATTTTCACATTAAAGATAAAAAGTTCCACACTCACAAATTTCTAACGATGAAAAATTATAGATGAAGTTAAAATATTATTAACAAGATTGAATGGATTTCATCATATTTACTTATTTTATCCCGATCCTTCCACGGTGTTTTTCAAATTATATGAAAAATTAATTTAAAATTGGCAATTTTGTCTACTCTATTTTACATAGAAATTCGATAAATGTTAAACTTGAAAAATATGTTTGTAAATTGAATAATTAAAATATATTTTATATTATTCATCCATTATCACCCTACCTATCATGAGCATTACTATGCATATTTTATAATAAAACTTTATTTTATTACAAAAATATCAACCATTTATTTTTTTAATTGAAATATTTGAAAATGGTAGTCTACATCACTTTATTTAAACTCATAAAGTGTAGTACTCAATTTGCAAAGAGACCTAATAATTTAAGGTGTATTATTCTATTTTGAAAATAAAATAAGTAATTATGAAAGCCATTTAAACAATATTAATTTATAAATATATTTTATTTCTTTAAATTGCCAATGTTGATAATGTTTCTTTGGGTCCCAAAAAAATTTCATCGAATTAAGTAATTTTTGTTGTGATAATTTCGATGAATACCCAACACCTCTTATATTACCACCCAACAAAGTCTTAAAATCGACCCCACTTCCATAGCGAACTCTGTTTAGCCTTCTTAGACAGATTAACTTGCATTGATGAAGCATCCTTTTCAGCTGCCAGAAGATCCAGAACTCCCAACTCCGCATAACAGTATCTATATCAGACATTCCACGCTCTTCATACCCAATCATCATCAATATCAAGAATGTGTTGTTAACTGTTGGTTGAATGGCGCTCTGCTATTGGATCCCTCTCCACACGGTTCGAATTCAATACACATACAATCGTTAATCAACAAAATCGTAACACTTGATCCAATTAATAAGAAATCGCCGGATTGGAGCTATATGCCACTACGCTGCCTTAACAAATATATCACAAAAGCCTCATTCCAAAAACCACATTAAAACATTTAAACATTTAAAGCGTGACTACAGGTAGTATTATGGCTCTTATTATTTTTGCCGTGAGAATTATGTTGTTAATCGTTGATATAAACTCCCATGTCCGTAACAGTTTCATATGGAATTGAAATTGAAAGACAGCGCTTGGAAGGGCCGCTGATATATGGAATTGAAACTGAAAGACGAGGCTCGGAAGGGCCATTGATAAACCCGCTGATAAACAGTTTCATATGCACAGTACGCACAGTTACAAAAAAATATCAATGAAACTGTGCTCCTCCACAGGTTTTGTAATCGGTTTTTTTAACCATATCAATTCATTCAAACCGTTAATCGCCATTCAGGCCCTTTCACATGAATTTAACAATTATCCATACTTCCAGCGATATAACTTCACAATCAAACAATATGTATATACATATACCAATTAAAACAAACCAGTTTACTTACAAACGGTGTTGGCCAGATAAGCAGGATTTAATGGCCCTTTACAAACTGCCTGAAGCTCCCAACCAGAAGAGCTCTCACTCTCTCTCTCTCTATCTCTCTGATCCTCAGCGTCTTTGAGGATTCCTAATTTATAAAAACTAAGCATGATCTAGGATCACCCCAACTAAGAGCTCTAAGAGTCTACATGCAATGCATACACAGGGTAAAAAGCATCTTGAGGCTTTTTCCCATCTTTTCCCTGTTCTAAAATAGAAAAGCCTTCCTTATCCACATCTATTGCTTTTATGCCTAAAACACTCCCTATTTTATTAAAAATAACAAAATATTTTAAAATAATCACAACCCCCTTTTTTATTCCATATTTACAACTGAAGAGGGTCTCGATGCTCCTGCATCACCAACTAAGGCAATCTACAACATGATTCATGCTACCCTTCTTGTATTTTATGTTGAAATAAAATTTTTGTGGGAACGTGTACCATATTTTATGTAATTCATTTTGTAACTTTCCTTTTGTCTGAGTAAATTGTAAGGGCCTATGATCAATGTGGATGATCATCTCCTTCCCAAGAATATAATGATTCCATTAATGGCAGGCCTGCACTGTTGGGTTGTGTTATATTCTTTCCACGATTAGCCCACGTAATTAGTCGGGGGGTTAGAGGGGCGGGCGGAGCCCCCCTTCGTTGGGCCGATTGTGTAGTGGAGGGTGGGGAGGGGTCATAGGGGGTTTGAGGTGTACTCGTAACCCCACTTTATGTGGTCTAGGGCAGCGCCCCAAAAAATTTTGGTTTTGGACCCTATGTTAGGTTGGGCGGACCCACCTATGGTTTTGTGCATGATTTTAGCACATGTTTTTTGGACGCGATGGTTTTGGGTCCATGGTATTGGATACTTCGGCATGTATAAATATGTATTATAACATTGAAAGAAACATAATGAAAAATCAAGTTGGTAGTCCCAATTTTGGGATCTAGGGGAAATCTCTGTGTATATGTGTTCTATGTGTTAATGTCTCGCATTGTTTATTTTATGTGTTTTAGAATTCGAATGCAAATAATTTTTGTACATGGTTAAAACCTACATTTGATATCGGAGCAATTTTGGCTTCAAGGGGATGCCTTTGTTGCTGAGGGGTTTCGCTCGGGCCTGTGGTAGACCCTGTTTAGTGGGAGATCTGCGAGATCGATTCTGGTGGTAAAAGAAGATGGCGAGCAATGGAAAGATAGAGATCGAGAAATTTAATGGTCTGAGTTTTGAGTTGTGGAAACTCAAGATGGAGGATTTGTTGGTGGATAAAGATCAGTGGATCGTGGTATATCCAAGTACTAAACCAACGGGAGTGTTCGGTGAATAATGGAAGAAGTTAGATCGGAAGGCAAAGAGCACAATACGATTGTGTGTCTCAGATTCAGTAATGTTGAATGTATCAAGGGAGGCTTCGGCGAAGGCTTTGTGGGACAAGTTAGGAACTTTGTACCAATCTAAGTCTCTGGTGAATAAAATGTTCCTGCGGAAAAATCTATATAACCTGAGGATGAAAGATGGAGACTCAGTGACAGAGCATCTAAACGCATTTAATACTATGGTAAGTCAGTTAGCATCTGTTGATATTAAAATTTTAGATGAAGATAAGTGCATCAGTTTGTTGTGTTCTCTACCAAATTCGTGGGATAGTCTGGTTATTGCAATAGGCAGCAATGCAACTGCCTTGCAGTTTGATGAAATAGTCTCATCCTTGCTGATGGAGGAGATGAGACGGAAAAATATGGAGATCCTGAATGGTGATGCCTTGTCTGTATGAGAATGGTCCCAGAATAGAAACAAAAATAAGTCATGGAGTGGGAGATCTAAATCTAGAGGGAGATCTAGATCTCCAAGAAAACATGTAAAGGTGGTGTGCTGGAAATGCATAAAGGAAGGGCACTACAAAAGGGACTATAAATCTAAAGCTCCTGATAAAGGAAAGGGATCTGATAATGCTTCTTCTACAGAGGTGAAAACCACCTCAAATGAAGGTGGGATGTGTACTTGGCTTCTTCAAGTACACTTGTAGATCATGAGGCATGGTTGATTAACTCAGGTGCTTCCTTTCACTTCACTCCCCATAGAGAGTGGTTCTGCGAGTATGAGAAATACGATGGTGGTGATGTCTTCTTAGGGGATGATAAGAAGGCTAGAATCATTGGTCGCAGAAAAGTAAAGTTGAAGTTGCATGGTGGAAGTGTTAGAACACTTCCAGGTGTTCTCCATATTCCTGCATTGGCCAGAAATCTGATTTTTGTAAGCAAGCTGGATGATGGAGGTGTAAAAACAGTGTTCGAGAAGGATATCTGCAAAATGGTTTGGGGAGCACTAGTATTGATGTCGGGAGTTTGAATTGGAACTTTGTACAAGCTGCAAGGTAGCACTATTATTGATGGGTGCAACAGTTCTATGGTTCCTGAAAGTGGAGTAGAAAATCTAGTAGTCTCTGGAGAGAAGACCATGTTGTAGCATCAAAGGCTTAGACATATTGGAGAGGAGGGCCTTCGAATACTTCATAGTAAAGGTATGGTAGAAGGTATGAGTAATATCTCTCTGGATTTTGATTTCTGTGAAAATTGTGTATATGGGAAGCAGAATCGAGTGAGTTTCCCCTCTCGTAGTAAGAGGGCGAAATAGATATTAGAACTTGTGCACAGTGATGTGTTTGGACCTATGAAGGTTCCATCACTAGGTAAGTCTGTGTACTATGTATCATTTATAGATGACTTCTCAAGGAATACATGGATATATTTCCTTAAGAAGAAATATGAAGCCTTTGATAGGTTTAAAGAATTCAAGGCTCTCGTGGAAAATCAGACAAAGAAGAAGATAAAGGTGCTGAGGACAGATAATGGTGGAGAGTTTTGTAGCGAGGAATTTGAAGAATTCTATAAGAAGTGTGGTATAGCATGATAGAAGACTACTCCATATACACCTCAGCAAAATGGAGTTGCAGAAAGAATGAATAAGACGTTGATGGAAAGGGCAAGAAGCATGGTCAATGGTGCTAGGTTAGGACATGAATTCTAGGAAGAGGCGGTGGATACTGCATGTTACCTGGTCATTAGGTCACCTTCATCAACATTGGAGGATAAGAATTCGCAAGAGGTATGGATTGGTAAGAAACCCTCTCTTTCACATCTGAGGGTATTTGGATGTGATGCATATGTACATGTTCCCAAGGAGAAAAAAACCAAGTTGGATAGTAAATCTGAAAAGTGCATCTTTATTGGGTATAAGGATGGTTCAAACGGTTATAAGCTTTGGAACCCAGTCACACGGAAGGTTGTGTATAGCCGAGATGTGGTGTTCAGAGGGGTAAAATATGTTATTAAACATGAAGTCCAACCAAAGGAACCTGAGAATATAGAGTATGAGCTTAAGGAGGAAGAATCTGACTCTACAGTAGAGGAGGAATCAGAAGATGAAGAGCCACAAACTCTAGGTGTGAGAAGATAAGTTTGAGAAAGAAGGCAGCCAGAAAGGTATAGTCCATCTTCTTTATATTCAAATTTTGCTTTATCTATTACTGACGATGATCCCAGAACTATGAAGGAAGCAGTAGATTCAGAGGATGGCAAACTCTGGAAAGAGGCCATGGTTGATGAAA
>APFE030735568.1:87800-107430 GCA_000404065.3 Pinus taeda | reverse complement strand
TGAAAAATCAAGCTGGTAGTCCCGATTTTGGGATCCAGGGGAAATCTCTGTGTATATGTGTTTTATGTGTTATGCTCTTGCATTGTTTATTTTCTGTGTTTTAGAATTTTTATGCAGGTAATTTCTGTACGAAGTTAAAACCTGCATGCACAATGAAGTACGTCTACTTATCATACATGGGATATATGCAGAAAGTATCAGAGAGTGTTACGCTATAGTAGGCTACCATATTTCCCTGTTGAGTTCGGACTACACCAATATCATAGAGCCATTTATCTCAATCTCAAAAGGTTGTTGTAGTTCTATAAACGTGGGTACTAGTGCAAAGAAAAGGAAATGTTTTAGATCCTCGAATGCCTTTTTTTGTGACTCAGACCAAATTTTTTTTCTTTTCTCCTCCCTTTTTAGTTGACTAAAAGTCTAATCAATGTAAGGGAAGGCCAACATAAATATTTAGTAGAAGTTAGTAAGTTCCAAGATGTTATGAAGCTCCATTAGAGTCATTGGGGCTAACTAATCCCAAATGAATTTGATCTTGTCTGGGTCCACATGCACCCCCAAGCTCATCCACAATGTAGCCCAAATATTGAATCCTCTACATGCCAAATGCATATCTATTAAATTGGCATACAATTTGTGTTACAACAAAGTGCTCAAGACTTTTTGAATGTGTTGCAAATTTTATTCCCAGGTTTTACTAAAGATGAGGATGTCATCCAAGTATATAACCAAAATATATTTTTTGAATAGCCACAATATATCATCCATCATCCTCATGAACATTGTTGGAGCATTAGTCAAGACAAAATGCCATGACCAACCATTTAAAAAGGCCTTCTTTAGATTTGAATGGTGTCCTCCATTCATCAATTTGTTCAATTGGAAGCTAGTGGTAGTTTGAATTCAAATCAATATTACTAAAGAACTATGCACCCTCAAGCTAGTCAAGAAGATTTCCAAACCTAGGGATTATGTATCTATCCTTGACAGTGATATTATTTTGGGCTTGATAATCAATAGAGAGTCTCCATGTCCCATCCTTCTTTTGCACCAATACAATTGGACTCCCAAAAGGTGAGGAGCTTGGTTGAATGCCAGCCATTTGGATGAGCTCATGAATATATCATTTTACTTCCTCATTCTCCAAGAGAGAGAATTTATATATTGGGTCATTAGGTAAAGGATCACTAGGTATCAATTCAATTGAGTGTTTGACTTGGAAATGTAGAGGCACCCCCATAGGTGGAGCAACGATATATGTTATGTCTCTACAATTTTGTCCACTTGCTTTTGTTGTGTACAAAGACCTCGTGCAAAGGCTGCAGTGGTTGTAATGACCTTCCTTTCACCTCTAGCCAAACCATGAAGAGAACAAATTTTGCAATATGAGAGAATACCTTTTGGCTATTCTTTTGTTGAGATAAATGAAATTACAGTAGTTGGGACTACGTCTGGTATCCTATAGGGTTGAAATTTAAGAGTAACAATGATAGTACAAGGACAAGATTCATAAATAGAATGATGTTTCCACATATAAGGTTGTGCTAAAAGAAATTAATGAACTTGAAGTGTGGCAACATCACACAATACCTCATCTTTGAAGGGGATTGATGCCATAAGATAAACGACACTACTGACACAAATGTCTCGTTCATGGTTGAACTAACCAATGTGTATGTTTTGGGGTGTGGCACTATCTGTAGATTCAATATCTTGATGACACTAGATTATATCAGATTATTTGGCTTCCATTATCAACGATGAAATGGAGCGGGGTCCCCTTCACCCACATTTGTGAGTAGAAGAGGCGCCCCACCTCCTCAAACTCCTCTAGCTCATTGGTTCAAATATTTGTGGTGGTGATGGTAGCACTATGTTCTACATTGATGATTTGCTTCATTTATCCTATTCTATAGAAATTAGAGCTAGATTACATTTCCTTTTCTTTCATCTTTGCTAACAATGATTGTTTCGAGTGACATTCATCAATGTTGTGCCAGGGGCTTCTGTGGAACTCACACCACTTACTAGTGTACCTTTATGAATTCACATCACCCTTGTTTTCCTGCAACTTGGACTTATTTTCTTGAGGTTGACTCCCCTTAATATATCCTTGTTCTTTGAGGTGGGGTTTCGTTTTATATGCTTTTAATTTAGTGGATTTGTAGACATGAACTCTCGCTTATTCCACTACAGTAATTTCTCCTAGATTTTAACAACATATTCGTAAGCGTCTCATGATGAGGATATTTTTGGGAAATTCATCTCCATTTGGATGTACCTATGTAACCATTGTGATACTTCAAGGCCAGATGTTTCTCATATTTTCTAATACCCGACTTTAAGCACAAGGTGTGGAAATTATTGGTGTACTCTGACACAGTTTGGTCTCTCTCCTATCACAGATTTGTCCATACATGTATTGGTCATCATAGTTCCTTACAGAGTAGAATTCCTCCTTAAGGGCATCAATAAAAGTGACCCAAGTTGGTCCTACATTGAACATTGGAGACTCATCTTCATTATATCTCTCCCACTAACCTTCCCATCAATGTTTGACATGAGGAATGGATTTTAGTAGCTTGAAGGTGTTATTTGCATTAGAAAATTTTGGACAGAGTAATAGCACTCTAACATTTTTAACCATTTCTCCAAGGAATTTATACCTATTTTCACTTCAAATAAGGGGATATCAATTTTAAATTTTACTTTGAAGGGTGCCGCACCTCCAAAATTTCCACTTGTTGAAGGTGCCTCTGCCATTGTTGGTAGTCATCGAAGAATCTAGACAAAATTTTCCATCATGTCTTTCAGATGTTGCAGGAGTGCTTCCTCGAACAACAACTTGATACAATCTCTTGCTCTACCATCTCTCATTTATCTCTCCATGGGAGGCTAGTTTGGTTTATGATAGTGATTGTTCCCAAGTGAAACAAGCTCGAGGCTGAACTCTTTGTACCATGACCTCATCGAGGACATGCACTAAGAAACAACCAGGAGCACATTTCTCTGATGCCACTAATATGGGTCATACAAGGAATGAAAGGAAATGTAGGAAAATAAATTGAACACACACACACATATAAATATAACAAGTGCTACAATATTATGGTGAAAACCTAACCTCTATGAATAAATGAAATACATAATATTGTAAAACACCTATCAACAAGAATGGTGGTAGTTATCTCTTAAAAGGAGATGGAAACTGTGGCTACCAAAATAGCCTTTTAATATTAAAAAAAAAAAAAAAAAACCTAAAGGTTCAAAAACCTAAACCTAGAAGATAAAATACCAAAAGGCTTGTGGACCATGATGGGTTAGTTTGTACATCAACTTCTTAAGGTTGTAACTTTTGCATATGATCATTGTTTGACATGCTTGGGAGCCCATTGGAAGGGTCTAGCCAAGAATTACACATTTTTATCAGGGCCTAGGCCAGAGCCTACGACTATCTCTGAGGTCCTTGTCATGTCAAAAACAAGTTATTTAGGGCCTCGAAATAGTCTTGAAATTTAAGGACCTGAAAAGTTGTAGAAAAACTGGCAAGATGGAGAACTATTCTTTCAGCTAGTGGAGTAGGTGTTTGGCCACCCATATCCACCTGGATCATTGCATGACTACCTCCATGTTTTGTATGGTACATTGGGCATAGAAAGGGGGTCATAGTGAGGGTAGTACCCCCCCTTTTCATTGGCAGGGGGGGATGGTCACAAGGGGTGGAAGCCCCCTTGCATAGGATCTGAGGGTAGTACCCCAGAAAAAGAAAAATAAAATGGATGTCTTTTTTGCTAATGTTTTTTGCAGATTTCAACATACACTCTTCACTTTAGCACTTTTTAGGTGCATGGAGGTTTAGCCCATGGGTTTTTAATTTTGGATAAAGAAATACAATAACAATATAATCTAGGGTAAATGAATTGGTAGTTTATGTATATTGTGGGGTATGTATATATGATATATATTATATAAATATATATATTATATATATATATATATATTATACATATAACATATATAATTTGATTCCCCCATTGGGTTTCCCAATGTAAAATCCCTATGTTAATTTTGTGTTTTCCATTGCATTGTTTTCTTTTATTAAGAATATACTTGTGGATAAAGAAATACAATAACAATATAATCTAGGGTTAAATGAATTGGTAGTTTATGTATATGTGGGTATGTATATAATATAGTAATATATATATATATATATATATATATATTATATATATAATATAAATATTATATAATATATAACATATATATTTGATTCCCCCATTTTGGGTTTCCAATGTAAAATCCCTATGTTAATTTTGTGTTTTCCATTGCATTTGTTTTCTTTTATTAAGAATATAATTGTGGAAATTAACTATTTAGGATTAAAACCTATAGTTTTATCTCAAAATAAAATGAAGTTTTAAGAAGCTTATTGTTTCTCCAAGTTGTCTTTTGAATAATGGGATCATTTGTTTATTTGTCCCCATCCCTATATATAGATGTCTCTTAAGGACATGAACCACAATATTCTAGCACCAAATTTCTGTGGGCCTTATCAAATTTTCCAACATAGTGGGTTAGTTGCTTATAAATTAGCTCTTCCAAGCCATCTAAGATCACCCTAGTCCTTAATGTGTCATGTTTGAGAAAGGTAATAGGATAGAATTCTCATGTTTAGAGTAGCCAACCTAAACTCAACGAAGAAGGCTCCATTTGGTTATAGTTAAAAGTAGTCCTATTATTCAATAGAAAGTGTTGACATTGATGCACTATTCAAGAAGACTTAATATAGTGTAAAGATACATAGCTAGAATATGCAACATAGGAACTAACAATGATTTCACATCAATTTCAACACCTCTATCCTTAAGGATAATGTTGTATTTGAAAGGGTAGGGTTGTGTTAGAGCTCTGCTAACCTCCCAATTTTGGTGTACTTAAGAGTTAGCCAATCAATGTAAGAGGCCATCTTTTTTTAATAAAGAAATTAGTTAGTTGATAAAGCTTACTAGGTGGTTAGTACTCAATAACAATGAGACTAAAAGTGGTTCAAATTTTTCTATAATGAACTATTTATACAATTAGAAGGCTTTGTGATTTTTCATCAAGTACTATTTTTATATTGGAACTCTACTTAATTAGAGGTTTCCTTCTTTAAGAGGTCATAAAAATTCATCTCTCTTTATGTCTTATCAATACAAGGTTTAAATTATCTAAGTTCAATCTCATTTTCTCTCATACTTTTCTTTCTATAGTATATTTCTTTGAATATTTCTCTTAATTAATATCTTGTAGTTGTTAAGTACAATATAGATCTAATATCTAATTATCTAGAATCAAGAACCTCATATATTGGTCAATGCCCCATGAACTTCTCAACTAAGGCTTTCCTTTTAAACAGATATGTTTTCTTTTGGAGGGACATGGGTTGTGAATTTTATGTTTGGATATCAACTAACTTCATTAAAAACCATTCATGTTTTTAGTGAGCCTTCCTTTCTTGGTTTAAGGCTTCCATAAGAATGAATTGAATCTTTGTGATGTTAGTTTTAAGAGCTATGCATTAGGAGCCATGAACACTGCTATAGGGACATTATTGTGTTGCTCGATCACATGGAGCTAAAATGCTACAAATTATGGGGAAAAAGCAAGATACAAACCTTAGTTGTACATGAATGCTTTAATTAAGCTACACAAATAAATACTAAATTTTATTGGATAAAATTTTTTCTTAAATATTTTTGAACATGTATAGCATCCATACCAAAAACGTAGTTCATAACCTCTATAAACCAAAAAGCTACCACAATATAGCTCCACACAATGCCTAATTAAAATTAGAATAGTTCAAGTGAGAAGGGATTATACAAAATCAAGACCATAAAGAAACCACATGCCCAAAGACCAAGCCATTAAAACATCATAAGTGCCTTTAGACTTAATACCAAGTAGTTGTCATGAATCCCATCTTAGGTGGAAGGTTTTTGTGGTGAAAATGGAACACCCACCTAATAATAAGTGAATCATTATTTTATGAAGAAATGTTCCATCCATCATCTTCAATAATTTATGAAATAGTGTACCATTCATCATCTTCAATAATTTATGGAATAGTGTACCATTCATCATCTACTTGTTCTTAAAGCATTTCTCCAAAAATATTTGGAAATAAATTTATTTGTCATTTTCACATTAAATATCAAATGTTCAACCAAATATATAGTGATTAATATTTATATATTTTTATTAAAAAATCCACAAATTATAAGATGAAGTTAAAATATTATTAATAAGATAAAATGGATTTGATCAAGTGTTTTTCGAATTATATAAAATTTTAATTTAAAATTGGCAATTTTGTCTCCTCTATTCTGAAAAATATATTTGTAAATTGAATAAATAAAATATATTTTATATTATTGATTCGTTATCACCCTACTTATTCATGAGCCTAGCTATGCATATTTTTATAATAAAACTCTATTTTTTTACCAAAAATATCAACCATTTATTTTTTTAATAGAAATATTTGAAAATGGTAGTCTACATAATTTTATTTAAACTCATAAAGTGTAGTACTCAATTTGCAAAGAGGCCTAATAATTTAATATGTATTATTATATATTGAAAATCAAATAAGTAATTATGAAAGCCACTTAAACAATATTAATTTACCAACGTATTTTATTTATTTAAATGGCCAATGTTGATAATGTTTCTTTGGGCCCCACAAGCTTTTCATCGAGTTAAGTAATTTTTGTTGTGATAATTGCGATTAAGACCCGGCATCTCTTACGCTATTTAACTATATAACGACAAGCGAAAGTCAGGCATGAGTCACGAATGCTTACCCATACCGATACAACGTTTAGCTACTAAGCCGGTGGTCCCATGATGGGGAATGTATGGCTGATACCTACTAATCTCTCACCACAAAAGGGGCCAAATTTTAGTTTGATGTGAACCCCTATGATGTTGGTTAAAGCAAGCCTCAATATAAAATTATAAATTATTATTTCTTTTTAGAGGTACAATTCTATTGATATATTTTTTTAATTTAATAATAAAAAAATTAAAATAATATTTTAAAATTTTGAAATGATAAGTTATAAAAAAAAATTTGGTACACCTAAATAAATTTAATAAAAAACCATACAATCTCCATTGATTACATGAAATTTAAATTTAATAAGAAAGAATACAACTCCATAAATTAGATGATGTAATTATTAATGGAATGCTTGAAACTACTCAACCTACCTTATGAATGCAAGGTTGATTGGGTGGTTTAGCCTAACTTATTTGTTTCTGTAAAAACCTAAATCCTTCTTGGTTTGGTTATGGAAAATTTGTTGTGGTTGGTATCTTGTATGATTGGTTTTGGAAGTTATTTCATTATATATCATTTTCAAGTTTGACATTACTTCTATATTATTATTGGAAATTAAATAATATTTACCTATTATAAATTAAATATATTTATTTATTTAAAATTAAATAATAATTTATATAATATATATATTTTTGCTATAATAATATTTAAAAAATAAAATAAAACATTATTTATATATTATATATTATATGGTACATTTTCACCTATCTTACTCAAAAGTACCAAATATATTTATATATAGTTTTTACCATAAAAATAAATCTTCAATAATAAACCATTATTTATGAATACCATATTGTACTCTAACATGTCTTTCTAAAAGATCAACATCACATAAATATGTTCTCTTTACATATGCATACATATATGTTTTTCTAAAAGATCAACCTGATATAAATATGTTACATATGCATACATACATATGTGTGGATCAAAATTTATCTTAGATGTTCTTAACCGGGTTGGTTATTAATTTTTAAATATTACTTTAAAAGCAAGGAAAATAAAAATATAATAATTATAATGAAATATAATATTAAATATTTCGAATGTATTTGTGGAGAAGAATTATTTCATAATAAAATTTTATATAAAGATGAGAAAATAATTTCTTGATAATAAGAATTATGAATTAATAATTTAATCTGATAAAACAATTGCGAATTTAAAATTATTCAAAATAAGTAAAATGATTAATAAGAATTATGAATTAATAATTTAATCTGATAAAACAATTGCGAATTTAAAATTATTCAAAATAAGTAAAATAATTTAATTTTATTGTACAATTTTAAATTAATTTCAAATTAATAAATTAAAATGGGAAATTAAATAAATGAAAAACAATTCTTTTATTTTTTTCCCAAGGAAAAAAAATGTGATTTTATTAAGAGGATTAAAAAAATTACATTAAGCACATGCATCTTTCAAGGGATTAATGTAGTGCCCCACTCTAGTCGACTGATAGTGATATGACATTAACATTTATTTAGTCCTAGGGCCCACACTTTATTCTTTGAGGACCTCAGGTTGAGGACCCAGACACATGACTCTATTATTAGTGGTTGTGATGTTTATGTATGTTCTCCATTGATATTATGATGAAGATAGCATTAATGGTTATGTATGTTATCTATTGGTATTATGATGATTGTAGCATTGATGGTTATGCATGTGCTTTATTGGTATTATGTTGATTGTAGCATTAATGGTTATGCATGTTCTCTATTGATACTATGATGATTATAGCATAAATGGTTATGTTTGGTCTCTATTGAATTTATGATGATGATAGCAGTAAAGGATATGTATGCTCTCTATTGATATCATGATGATGATAGTTTCGATGAATAGGTATGCTTTCTATTGATGTTACGATGTTGATAACTTTGATGGATATGTATGTTTCCATTGATGTTACGATGATGATAGTCATGATGGATGTGTCCCCTATGTTACCTACTTGGATAAGTTATGGTTCATAATGAACAATGATGAGAATGACTAGGTGATGTTAATGATGCTATTATGATGATAACTAACACTAAGAAACCTTGTTATTGATGATTATTGAGTATGGAGGGAAACCACCAGAGGCACTTGCATATGACGAGTTGACGACACCTCGTTTGATGAAAATTTATATTATTTTATCTTTGAAATTCTAAGTTAATTTTGAAACCTGCTATATATGTTTATCTATATTCTTATGATATGTTAGTGGTTACAGGTACAGATTAGTTGCTTGGCTGAATGACTCACATATGGGTGATGGGATTGTACAAATGGATGGCACTGCATGGGAGGGGTGGGGCAGTGTCCCTGATCTCATCCACTAGCACTCCCACCATGACTTGGGATGGAAAGGTTCAAACACCTTCACCTTGAAGATCACGATGTCATGAGGGCAGGTCCCAGAGTTGAGTTGCTCATGAGGATTTTACCGAGGTGCGCGCATCAACGCAAATTCCTTGATCCTCGACACCATTAGTCTCACTATAGCATGCAACATAAAATATGATAGTGGTCTATTTCGTTGCACCTATACTTTCCCCTCGTAGCCACTGAATGCTTGAAGAGCAAGTGGCATGACACCCTTGGAACTTCAAGGGAAATTATTGAAGGGTATGACCAACTTGGCACCCTTGGCATCACAAATAAACTATTAGGAGTAACATCCTTGGAACTTCAAGGGAAGTTCTTGAAGGGCACGACCAATATTGGCACCCTTGGAATCATTAAAAATAAATAAATTAATAAATATAATCAAGATATGAAAACCAGGTAAATTCACGTCAAGGGTAAATGATGCTAGAAACCGAGATAATTAAATCAAGAATAAAACTTGGGTTAAGAGGATCATAGGAAGAAATAAATATTTTACCTTAAAAACTCTACCCTCCCCATGTTGGAAAATATTAGGTAGATAATGTAGTTTAATTAGGTAAAAAAGGGGAAAGAGGGACATACATGTAAGAATAAATATTAATCCTAAAATAGTTAAACCTAATTAAGAGAAGAGGGTGGTGAATTAAAATGAGATTAATAAATTAAATCTTAGAGAAATTTAGAGAACCTCCATGTGGCAACAACCAACATAAGAATATCCATCAAAGAGATAATTTGAGTTAAATTAGGGAGTAGATAGGGGATCAAATCTTGACTTTAGTAATGAACACAAATTAAGGAGTAAAAAGGGGGATCAAGATACAACTAGGAGAATAAATAGGAATCTTGTTGATGTGAGGAAAAATATTAGTTTTAAATTAAAATTTAAGTAAATAATTTTGGAGATTATTGATGAGAGAGTGACACATGGGTGGGTGAATAATCAAACTATTGAATTATAAAAAAAAAATATTTATGCATAAAATGCCAAGTGTCGCCTATGAGGACTCTTATAAAAGAAGGGGCAGGCCACGGGAGAAATGACTTTTTTCTTTACCCTATTGTTGGATGGATGAGACTATTGTAGAGTATTGACTGCAAGCTATAGTGAGTTTGGTAAGGTAGAGGGCTTAGAGAGGGGACTCTTGAGCCAAAGAGTGCTCTCCTCTACCAGCTAATACATTCTTCCATTGTACAATCCCATTCCAGCTCGGGGGTCCGTGGGGAATGAGAGTACCTAAGGAGTAGGCTGGGAGATCAACTGGTGAGCCATTGCATTCGAATTAAGCACGTCAAAATTCACACTTGGAGGCAAATGACAACAAAGGAGGGCAATTAGCGGCAAGTCAAGTCTGAATCTTGTCTCCTAGTGAACGGTACTTATGTTGTTATAATATTCTTTTGTATGACTTCATTATGGTTTAGTTAATAACATGTAAATTAGATTATATGTTCAATGGTGTGAAATTTAGGAAAGTTTTATATAATGCTTAATAATGTTTAGTTCCCAATTCTATTTTCTTATGGTTGTATTTTTAGTTTAAAAAAAAAGAAAAAACTTATAGGTTTGGTCCTTACACTTGGTATCATAGCTAGGGTTTCAAACCTTTTGGGACCTTACAGGCCCTACACCTACTTTTTGTTTTCTGCCCTCCTGGATTAAAAAAAAATAAAAATTAGTTATTGACCCGTGTTGGAAGATAGTTTCCAAACCCATGAAATCTAGACATTTCTTTATCAAAACATACATCTAATGAAGTTTTGGAAGGGTCAGACCTGAATTTTGGTAACCAGTACTCTCATAATCATGGCATGGTGGAAACATGTTCTAACATTGACACTGTTTTTTAGATATAGGTCTGGGGGGTTTTTTACCTAAGTAAGAAATATAACAATCTGAAAAGGGTCTATAAAATTTGTTTTCTTTAACAAACGTCTATTTTAGATTCATGATTTACTGTGAAAATTCCTGAACTTGTGGTAGGCTCCGAGTCTGCGGACGAGCAGAGGCTTGAATCGCTTCAAACCAGGTTTTGGTAATACACATATCCCAACAAATTTAAGTGAATACTAATCAATCCCCAAAAAAAAATGTGCGAGTTCCCAAAATATTCGATATGATAGATGGGTTTTGGTTTTTGTACATGATAGGTCACTTAGACAACAAAACTATAGAGAATAAGACTTATTTGAAACTTTTTGGTTTTGTTCATTGCTTTGGATCAAGAATAATGTGATTCTCCTGCAAATGCCTTTGAGAACCAATGACAAACCTTTACCAAAGAGTTCAAAGCTACCACCTGGGTAATGAGATTTTTTCGCAAAAGCGAAATCAAACCTTAACGAATTCCAATCTCAAGGATAAATGCCATAAACCCAATTTGTTTTTTATACATTCAATCTTCTCAAGATTTAGCATGGAATTTCAAATTCAAGGCTGTAGCATATCCATTTTTCTCACAATTGAATTTGAGGCTACGATGAAGGCAAACTTTAGTTGGTATGCATGACCGTGATTCCACTCTCAAGGATTCTCCCTCTTAACAATATTTCCATGGCTACTTCGATTTATTTTCATACATTTTCAACTGCATCTTTAAGCAAAATAGAAAAACAATGTCCTGCAAATTGTAATACCTAGCTTGATTTCGTTGCAAACACAACAAAAGAAAACCCAATATAACCTAACAAGGTGGGATGGGAGAAAAATATGAAAGAGTTTTAGCCAAAGGTTAAGGAACGAGGGTTAGCTTTCCCAAATGGGTCAAATTATTGGCAAGGTAGTCGAAACCGTATAAAATAATAGGGAGACTAAGATCTACGAATAGGAAATGCTTTCAACTTTACTCATTTCCTCTTACAAACTATGCTTGCTCATCTAACAACAAATGGGTGAAAAATGTCAATGCAGACAATGGTATATCTATTACATTTTCAAAGAAATGGTTCCCCATGTAAAACCAGGACAATAGAAGCAACGACAAAGGGTCTATTGGGCTGTAAATTAGTGACAAGTTGGAGTGATTGTGATGATGATGGACCAAGTTCAAATTATAAAAACATTTTGTTGGAGCATCTGTATGAGACATTGAACCGTTCTTAGCCATCACGAGAGACAAATTGAAATTACTAGAGAAATGACTGCTTCAACTTTCTTGGTTGTTGCACCAAACCTCATTGTTAATAATAAAGCTCTTAGGAGTGGACAACCTTGGTACCCTGATTCTAAATCCATTACGAAATGTAGAGGAACCCATGAAATTAAAATGAAATGCAATCAAAACCCAGGGGACCATAAAAGGAAAATTATGGATCTATAACTTGAGTTGAGCTGCTTGTTACCATAACTGATCCCGTATGTAAGATACTGTCGATGCATTACCTTCACTAAAATTTTTGGCGTGTGGATCTCTATGTATGTTTGTTCCTGCCTAAAATTCCAGCCAAAATGCCTTTTCGCTCCATGTTTTCTTGTTGAAATTTTAATTCCCTCTTTACTTTGTCTGTATATCCATATATTTACATACATTTTCCTCTTTAAAATTTTGGCCAAGATGTGTTTCTTTCATAGTGGAGCTCAATTTCTGAGAATTATTTTCTGAGCGACTCTTTTTTTTCAATATATATATATATATATATATATATATATATATATATATATATAGAATATAGATATATATATATGGTTAGTGGATTAGAGAACAATAATCCATCCTTTTCTTGGAATGTCAATGGAGTTTGCAACATCCTTTGTTGTTTAAACAAACCTTCCTACTGATTTTTTTTGCTGTTTAGACAAACCTTCCTGTTGTTTTTTTTCATGACAATGGTTTGCCAGATGATACCAATTCCCCTATTAATAGCTCAAATCTAAGAAGGCAAGCTAGTATTTCATGCGCTTTATATTTAAACATGAAATAATGTTGGACTTTAATAGTACACGTGATTCTTGAAAAATCCTATTACAATTTTATTTTCCAACCAGGTATTTCAATGAAACGAATTAGACAAACTGATTCCATGAGATTTTTAAGTCACCAGAATTATACAATATGAAGTTGAATGTGTAGATATATGCATATTTTTATTTATGTAAATTCATTTTATAGAAGAATTATACAAGATCAGTTTCATGTTGAAAGCTGCAACTATTTGGTCATTGATATACACTATTTTGGTTGGAATAATATCTTGTTCAAACAAGAAAAAAATAAAGCTTATAGATCATGAGAAGATAATTATTTGTACGTACTTCTTTGAAATGGCTCCTTTGTAGATTTTCTTGTATAAATTGAAACCTCAGGGTTATGTTGTTTCTTCCTTTGGTTATAGACTCAGTTAATATTGGTGTATAGGTTGATATGTATGCTACCTATTTTCCCTATATACCCATGTAATTGAAGCGTCATTGATGTTGAATGTTGTGCATTGAATTAAGAGTAAGAGAAGCAAGAGGAGAATGTAGCATTTTTGAAAATCCATTTTTGGTTTGTTGTGAAAATGAATCATATTTGAGTGAAATTGGTATAAACATATCATTGTAATGAAGTTTCCATCTAGGACAAGGGTAATGTTGTTGCTACAACGATTTCCATTTGCATAATAAAATTCAAAGCCTTCTAAAAGGAAAATTAAAGAGAAGTTATACAATCAACTGCTTTATGACATCGAAGTATTGTCATTGCATATTCTTTATTTCCATCCTACCCTTTTCCAAAATTTGTACAAAAACAATGACTTAATTCAAATAAATTTGGTTGGACTTGAAGAGAGTGATATTCCAAGCATTAAAAGAAACACAGAATATTTTTGTTAAGTAAATAAGAGCTTGGCCAGGAAAACATATGATAGTCTTGTGAAACAGTGGTGCATAGATTTGGACATATATAACTCAATATTTTCCCATTATTGGCCTTAAAAAAAAATTGCTACGTTGTCTTAAAGTATTGTCAAGGAAGAAGCATTGATTTATCTTGAGCTGTTTGTACATCGGTGTATATATTAAAATATGTACATCTATTTAATATTATCCACAATATTTTAAAACAGAATCCTTTTTGTGATAAAGATAGGCTGAAATGCCAGAACATATGTATATATACTGCACTCATTATAACACTGAACAACACCCTGAGGGGTGAATTTTGTATGACCGATACAATAATGCCATGGGCATCTGCTTATGTAATTTTCAAAACTATAATGAAAGTTACTGATTTTTCCAGTGGAAAAAATTATCCACAATAATAAACCTCAAAAATAATACAAACTTACTCCACTTTAATTGAGTAACTTCTACCTTTATTTCACTAATGAACCATTGCCAAAGGTGATGTTAAGTTAGGTTTCATGTCAATATGTTTATTTTATTGACGCTTAGTTTCCCTACATCACCCATCGTACCTTATGGCTTTCACTTATCTATCTCTCATTCATTTGTTAATGTGGACTCTCTTCTAATTTTTCCAGAAATTTTCGATTTCATTTTTTTTTCTAAAGACATTCTCAGTTTATGTTATGATAATGCTACCAACTACCTTTATCATTTACATGAGATAATGTAGTCTAAGCCTACTATGTTGAGTCAGATTGATTGTATCCTTATGATTAAATCTTATAGGAAGGTTTGAAATTGATAAGTGAATTATATCATCAAGAACTTATAAATGCGTAAATTGTTCCTTTGGAAGTATATAATAATAACAATAAATTATAGAACCACTCATGTTGGTTATGATTTTTATTTGATTGGTTTTTATCTTATAAGGAAAAATCATATTAAATTGTGGCAGGTGAACCATGGTTAGAAGAGGTACAAGGAGGAGTGGGGAAACTAAAGGGCACAACATGGCGCCACCAAAATAACCAACTCCTACCACCCCACCCAATGATGGGGAAAACATCACAACACAAGAACAGATACCGGCTGGAGAAGTGTTGAACTTAATGAGATCATTCCAACACATGTCTGAGTCATTAATAGACCATTTGGAGCGAGAGCATGGAGGACCTGTCATACAAAACGAAGCTCCCCAAAACACTACAAGGAATGATGTACGTCGGGATTTCGAAAAAATAAAATTTCCATTATTTTGGGGGTCCACGGATGGTCAATTTCCAGAGGAATGGTTAGAAAACATGATTATGTGCTTTACCCTGAGAGATTACACCTCAAACATGAAGGCCAAGACAGATATATTTCAGCTAAAAGGAAACACACTACTTTGGTAGAAGACATTATTAACCCAATTGGGGATGGATATCTCAGAAGTAACTTGGGAATTATTTGAAGAAAATTTTAGAGAAAGTTCCTTGAGAGACAACTAAATGAATTCAATGCATTAAAACAAGGGAGTCACTCACTACCAGAGTATGAGGCTAATTTAATGGAATTACTCCATTATGCCCCTCACTTAAACACAGAAAAGCTCAAGGTGAAAAAATCTGTGTATGGACTAAATGTTAACATTCGGGCCAAGGTTAGAATCTTAATGCCTCGCACCTTGCATGAGGTAGTTTAGCGGGCGATCATTGTAGAGGAGGAAATCATGCATAGTGGACCTAGTAAGTCAACAAGGCCCATAGGGTCAGGAGTACCAAGTGGAAACAGTATGGAACATAGAAATTTTCATATTGGTCCTATGCTCAATCATAAAAAGTGGTCAACAAGAAATCAAAGAACACTGTATAGGCATCTAGCTACCATCCACATAGGGTACCTCAACAAACTTTTTAACCACATCAGCACTAGCCTATGCGATCGCACCAATTTTGAAGGTACTAGATATGGAACAAGAATTTGTGGTTTGCACTGATGCCTCCAAGGAAGGGTTGGGTTGTGTGTTGATGCAAGAAGGAAGAGTAATAGCTTATGCATCAAGGAAACTTAGAAGCCACGAATAAAACAACACAACCCATGATCTAGAAATGGCAACAATTGTTTATGCACTAAATATTTGGAGACACTACCTTCTAAGAAGGAAGTTTTATCTTAGGACTGACCATTATGGGCTACAACACATATTCACTCAAGACCACTTAAATGTAAGACAAAGACGATGTTCTAAGCTAATTAGTGAATATGATTTTTATATCACTTACATAAAAGGAACGATAAATAGGGTGGTCGATGCTTTAAGTGGGAGGCCTAAGATATTTTCAGTGATTCCGTTAAAGATGAATTTGAGGGAGAAACTGCTTGATTTACAATTTAAAGACATCCGGTATCAAGAGGTTAGAAAAAGTTTGAGGGAGGATGAAATGAGGGTCCCAAAATATGAAGAATACTACCTTGATAATGATGGGCTACTACGATTTCGGGGAAGGATATATGTGCCACTGAATGAAGATATACGCTAGTTAATATTGAATGAAGCACATCGCGTAATATACATGGCACACCCTGGTGTTAAGAAGATGAGTGCAGACCTGAAACCACTCTTCTTTTGGAAAGGGATGAAGAATGACAATGTAAACTTGGTAGCAAAATGCTTAGAGTGTTAACGAGTAAAAGCTAAACACAAACATCCAGCAGGATTATTACAACCCCATGAGATCCCAAAATCTAAATGGGAAGTTATATCATTGGAATTCATTGTGGGATGACCAATGACCTCAAGAAGACATGATTCCATATTTGTAGTGGTTGACACGTTAACCAAGAGTGCCCATTTCATACAAGTTAAGACTACATATAAGGCACCAAAAATAACCAGAGTTTTTATTAATGAGATTATGAGATTGCATGGAGTGCCTAGGAAGATCATATTTGGTAGGGTAGCAATGTTTACAGGAAGGTTTTGGACTAGTTTCCAAGAAGCTTTGGGAACCTAGTTGAACTTCAGTACTGCATATCACCCTGAGACAAATGGGCAGACAGAGAGGACTAATCAAATCCTCGAAGACATGCTTTGGATGTATGTGATGGACTAAAAAAAGAGATGGGAGGAGTTTTTACCCCTTGTGGAATTTGCTTACAATAATAGTTATCAGAGTTCCATCAAGATGGCGCCATTTGAGTTCTTATAAGGAAGACCTTGTAAAACACCTCTCAGTTGGGACCGACTAGAGGACCTAGTATTAATAGGACCAGAAGTGGTGCAAGAAATGGAAGAACAAATGACTATGATTAGAGGAAGGCTAAATGAAGCACAAGATAGAAAAAGAGCTATATTGATGCTCATCGGGTAGACCGAAGTTATGAAGTGGGAGATAGGGTATTCCTGAGAGTAAGGCCCCAAAAAATCTCCATAAGATTTGGAAAGGGAGAAAAAATTTCTCCATGGTTTGTGGGACCTTTTGAAATCTTGGAAAAGAAAGGCTCGGTGGCATATAGGCTTGCCTTACCTCCATCTTTAGCGCGTATTCATGATGTATTTCATGTTTCTGTTTTACATCATTATATTTCAGATCCTTTGCATGTTATTGACTTTGGTCATTTGCAAGTTTCAGACGAGGGAACAGTGATGGACGAACCAGTTCACATACTGTACCATCGAACTTTGCAACTTAGACGACGGTTAGTGGACTAGGTTAAGGTCCAGTGAGACAATTATAGTCCCAGTTCAACTACTTGGGAGGACACTGAGGAGATGCATCACCGTTTTCCTTACCTATTCTAAGGACTTCGAGACAAACTCTAGTATTAAAAAGGGGTGTATGTAGTGCCCCACTCTAGTTGACTAATAGTGATATGACATTAACATTTATTTATCCCTAAGGAAAACACTTTATTCTTTGAGGACCTCATGTTGAGGATATGGACACATGACTCTATTATTAGTTGTTGTGATATTAGTTGTTGTGATGTTTATGTATGTTCTCCATTGATATTATGATGAAGATAGCATTGCTGGTTATGTATGTTATCTATTGGTATTATGATGATTGTAGCATTAATGGTTATGCATGTTCTCTATTAGTATTATTATTATTGTAGCATTAATGGTTATGCATGTTATCTGTTGATACTATGATGATTGTAGTATAAATGGTTATGTTTGATCTCTATTGAATTTATGATGATGATAGCAGTAAAGGATATGTATGCACTCTATTGATATCATGATGATGATAGCTTTGATGGATAGGTATGTTTTCTATTGATGTCATGATGTTGATAGCTTTGATGGATATGTAGGTTTCCATTGATGTTATGATGATGATAGCCATGATGGATGTGTCCCCTATGTTACCTACTTGCATTAGTTTTGGTTCACAATTAACAATGATGTGAATGACTAGGTGATGTTAATGATGCTATTATGATGATGACTAACACTGAGAAACCTTTTTACTGATGATTATTGAGTATGGTGGTAAACCACTAGAGGCACTCGCATATGATGAGTTGACGCCACCTGGTTTGATGAAAATTTATATTATTTTATCTTTGAAATTCTAAGTCAATTTTGAAACCTACTATATATGTTTATCTATATTCTGATGATATGTTAGTGGTTGCAGGCACACATTAGTTGCTTGGATGAATGACTCACATATAGGTGATGGGCTTGTACAATTGGATGGAACTGCATGGGAGGGGTGGGGTAGTGCCCCTGATCTCACCCACTATCACTCCCACTGTGACTTCGGTTGGAAAGGGTCAAACATCTTCGCCTTGAAGATCATGATGTCATGAGGGTAGGTCCCAAAGTTGGGTCGCTCATGAGGATTTTACTGGGGGGCATGAATCAAGGTGGATTCTTTGATCCCCGACACCATTAGTCTCACTATAGCATGCAACATAAGAAATGATAGTGGTCTTTGTCATTGCACCTATACTTTCCCCTCGTAGCCATTGAATGCTTGAAGGGAAAGTGGCATGGCGCCCTTGGAACTTCAAGGGAATTCTTGAAGGGCACGAACAACTTGGCACCCTTCGCATCACAAATAAACTGTTAGGCAT
This sequence comes from Pinus taeda, assembly GCA_000404065.3. Taxonomy (NCBI): domain Eukaryota; kingdom Viridiplantae; phylum Streptophyta; class Pinopsida; order Pinales; family Pinaceae; genus Pinus; species Pinus taeda. The sequence continues at coordinate 88,243 of APFE030735568.1, read as the reverse complement.
GACACCCTTTGTTAGAAAATTATATACTACGTAGCAATGGAACACACAAAATATTGCAAAAATATAAACACAGAAAATGCATAAAACAAGAGAGGCACAATATACGTGGTTCACCCAGTTTGGGCTACGTCCACCCCGAACAGCCAGTCCTTCCTTTCTATTATCCAGCAAAATGAAGAGACACAACCTACAACAAATCCGTTGTAATATCCTCTATTTTCTCTCACAGTCTCACCTCTCTGTTTCTCGCTCAGAGAATACACATCTATTACACAACCTAAAATACAATACCCTCATACAAAGAGAGGGGGTTGCCTTCTAGGGAAAAAAACCATAAACTAAACATAAGTTCTACCATCAGATCATCTGCCTAATGAATGGCCCAGATTGACTAGAAATTACTATACTTTTACAAGGCAATTTTACATCTGTTTTTAGCTTCG
>APFE030735568.1:60709-77060 GCA_000404065.3 Pinus taeda | reverse complement strand
CCTTTACATTACACAAATGAACAATTCTTGGATGATACAAATGACAAGACCTCCTTTCTATATATAGGAGTCTAAGGGGTCATAATATAATCAGAGCCGACATAGCAATAATAATATAAGGGCACAATAATAACAATAGTGGGCTTCTATGGGGCACAATAATAAAAGTATGGGGACTACATGGGTACAACAATATAATGAGGGGGTTGTACTAATAACAATAAGTGGTTACACTAGTAGTATAGGGGCCTAACATGCCGCTCTCCTTCAAAAAGTGTTGTCCTCAATGCTTGAGTAGTTCTTGATGCTTCTGTATAAAATTCTTGTCCTCCCATGTGGAATCTTCAGTGGGTAAGTTCTTCCAATTGATGAGATACTCTGAAATTGATCGATTTCGTAGCTGTCGGGTTCTTGTTTTTGTGACTTCTACAGGTTCCAATATGATTTTTCCTTCCTCTTCAACTTCTGGCAATATTTTTTGATTTGGGATCTTCTGCAACTTTTGTATGAGTGGCCACACTTCTTCATCCCGGAGACTAAGCTACTGAATTCCTGATACAACTATTGATTAATGAAGAATCACAAGTTTTCCATACGTTGTTGGGTATGATTTTGTGTCTTCTTTGTTATGTGTTATCTTATGTTTTATTCCTTTGAGTCTAGTAATTGAAGCTGCAGGTATTTATTTGCTTATGTAAATAAAGTTAAAATTCATTAAAGTGCGCTCCTATACTTGAATTTCCCATCTCTGCAATTCTTCTAAGATACAAATAGTAGTTTTTGTATAAAACAACATATTATCTATAACTTCTCCCAGTGTCAGAAATAGTAGATCCTTTTTTAAACGACATATTGTCTATGAATTATTCAATCTTTCTTCATTCATCATTTGTATTCAACAATCAAATGGCATTCTGATGTTTTCCTGTCACCTAAGTATTAAGGATCAAGAACCAGATTTCCCAGGTCCTTCATTTGAGAACACAATATATAATTAAGTGACAAACAACGAACAAACAAGTGACAATCATTATAATCATTAATGTCTTAAGCATAATTTCTATACAACTAGGAAATTGGTTTCTTAAGGTACAACATTAATTGGCACCGCTGCTGGGGAGAGAAGACAATAACACTTTTCCATGGGTTTTCAATAGTTTCCTCTGGTTTTTCAATGAGGAGGAATTTTTGGTTGTTTTGAATAAAAGCAATAACTCTGGCTCCAAGAAGACCCCATACAAGATCAGACACCTCACAATAGAAGGTTCAAGCCCTTTCAGATCTTGAAAGGCTAGTTTCTAAGAAGGTTGGAAGGTCTAAAACCCCACACACACTGATTTCTACATTGTTTGCTTCAGGCAGCAACTCACCCAAACATTCATTTGATCAAGAGTCACTTGTTACATCATCTCCATTTCAAGAACCTAACTGGTAAGAGCAATATTTAGAGTCTGTTACTTTTCCATTATCTGCTATAATTTTTCAACCTAAACCCATAACTACATTACCACCTCTACACACTTCATTTAACCCTCATTCAGGTTCCACATCTGTTGGTAATCAAGGTTCAGTAAATTTGGGAGCAAACATGGCAGTTCCTACATTCTTGATGAATAGGTATGCACCTCTTCAATTGCCACAACCATTGAATCAAATGCCACAAGAATACCTCAATATTCTTCCTCGATTTATAGGGGAAGATGAACAAACAATAGAGAATCATGTGTCAATATTTTGTAGTTTTGCAGAAAACCTAAATGTTGAACATTTAGATGTTGTTCTAAGACTTTTGTTCAATCCTTGGATGGAGAAGCAAGGAAATGGTTTAAAGGGCTTCCCAATAACTCTATTCCTTCTTGGGAAGAAATGGAACGTCTATTCACCTAGAGATGGGGAGAAAAAAGATACCATGGGTATTCATTAACAGAGTTTAATGCTATAAAGAAGAAATCTGATGAAACTGTAGTAGAATTTGTTAGAAGATTTAACAAATTCTATAATAGTCTTCCAGTGAAGATTAAGCCCCCTCTTGCTGGTGCAAAAATAACTTTTGCATGGGCTTTTGAGGCAAATTTTGGATTCACATTAAGGGAAAGAAGATCTTCAACCCTTCATCAGATCCAAACAAATGCATTAGAGATAGAAGAAAATATGGTGGCTACAGACAAAGCACCAGAGACACAGCCTATCCAAGACAAGGGAAAGGAAAAGATAGAATCCTCTCAAAGTCAAACATTAGAGGATATGAGTAATGTAATTAAAACTTTGTTAGATAAATTGAATAAGTTAGAGTTGGAAAATAAGAATTCTTAGAGACAAACACAATATAATAAGAACTTTAATCCTCAATATAGAAGACAACCTTTGCAAATCTTGCAAAAGGACAGGAAAGATCAAGATCAGATTCAGGAACCATTGTATATAGAGGCAGACCATGGTGAAGTACTAGAGCACCCTAGGGATCATGAAGATCAAATTCTACGTTTTATGCAGTAGATGAAGATGTACTTGGTATTGAAGAAGAAGAGTATGAATATGCCGAAATAGATGCCATTTATGATGAAAATAAAATTAATGAATATTGGAAGCAATTCTCTAATTTTATGCAGGCAAAACTACATAAAAAATACGATTTAAGGTCAAGGAAAAAATCAAGAAATCAGGAAAATGAAAGTGAGCAACAAGTTCCAGCTTCTTCACCAAAGGCAACTCCACAAGAATCTTAGCCTGCAAAACAAGTAAATAAAGGAAAGCAACAACAGAATGCAAATGAAAAGACACAAATACTTCAAGGTGAGTCTTCTCGAGACCAAAGTGAAAAAAATCCTTTGGAGAAGCTTGTTTCAATTCCCCAAGTAATTTTAGTTATGAAGAAAGGTGAAGATGAAAATAAAAGGACTGCTAAACAGGGTCACTTGTTTAGTCTTACTAAAGAGTTGGAAAAGGTAAGAATTCAAGTTCCCCTTACAGAATTAGCAAAAACACCAGTTTATCAAAAGGAGATTCCTGAGTTTATTAATTTAAAAGAAAATGTGAATATAAATGACACTGTAAATTTGCAGGAAGATAAACCAGTAGTGGTTTTTGGTCTACATATAGAGGAAGTAGATTCTTCAACACCTTCGTTTTATATTTCCATATTGATCCATGATTTTCTCTTGCATAATTGTATGTTTGATTCAGGAGCTTCACACAATCTTATACCTTTGTCAATGATGAAGAAACTAAATCTACAAGTTACCAAGCCCTATAGAGACCCGTATTCTTTTGATTCAAACAAAGTCAAGTGTCTGGGGTCATTAAGGATCTAGCAGTGTCACTAGCCCAGATTGCAGCTAGAAGTTTGGTCATGGATGTAGTAGTAGCATATATCTCTGCTAGATTTGGAATGCGACTATATAGGTCATGGGGGGCTAAATTGGGTGGTGTTCTGAAACTAGATTTTACATATGCTGTTATACCAACTTTTGGTGGGGAAGAGAGGAGATTGTATAAAGAAACTAGATTTGTAAAAACAATTACAAAAAATGGAGCAAGAAATTCACCTGTATATAGCCAAGAGAAAGATGACTTTGCTTATTTCATGCTGCATGATAATCCAGAGGTGGCTGAAGATAATCAGAGGGAGCTTGCTTCAGCCAATGTAATTACAAAGCTGCAAACTGAAGGAGTGTGGAAATGCTTCTTTGATGGAGCGTATTCCAAGGAAGGAACAAGTGCTGGTTTTCTTCTAATTGCACCTCGAGGTAATATGTTACCTTTTTCCTTTAAATTGGAACTCAAAGTAACAAACAATGTAGCAGAATATGAGCCCTTCATTATTTCTCTGCAAACAACTAAACAAATGGGAATTAAGTCAATTTCTGCTTTTGGAGATCTGGAGCTCATTATCAAACAAATTAAAAATTACTGTCATACAAAACACCCTAGGCTTAGGGCATATAGAAATGAAGTATGGGATTTGGTTGAAAACTTTTTTGAAGCTTTTAACATTCAATTTATTCCAAGGAATGGGAACATATTAGCAGATTCATTGGTTGTGGTTGTTAGTACTTTCAAGCCTCCTATTAATCCAAGACTAAGATATGAGGTAGAAATGAGACACAGACCTTTTGTTCTTGATAATGTTAAATATTGGCAAGTTTTTGAAGATGATCAACAAATTAAATAATTTTTTACTATGGTTGAAGAGTTTTAGGGCACAAAAATTGATCAAGATGAAGATGAAACAACAGAAGTTGTAGGAGTTAGTGCTTTTAAAGATTAAATAACTAATCAAAAAGTTTTTCAATTGAAAGATAATATTCTGCCAAAGGGACTTGTTCCCCTTGAGAGGTTGTTTAACCCCAATGATGTGGTTGTTGACTCAGGAAAAATTTCACAGGATGAACACATTCAGGATCATAACATTGAAATTCAAGAGGAACCTAGGTTAGTAAAATTATTCAGTGGAGGTTCACCTAATTATCAAGAGAGATATATTAAACTTTTCAAGGATTATGTTGATGTCTTTGCATGGTCCTATGAGGATCTCAAAATTACGATGTAAATATTATTCAGCACAAGATCCCCTTGAAGGAGGGAATTAAAACCTTTAAACATAAGCTTAGACAAATAAATCCTCTGCTTCTACCATCAATTGAAAAGGAGGTCAAAAATTTGCTTGATGCCAAAATAATAGTTCCACTTAGGTACTCCAATTGGGTGGCTAATTTAGTGCTTGTAAGAAAGAAAAATGGAGAGATAAGGTTATGTGTGGACTTCAGAAATCTCAATAGGGCTTCTTTGAAAGATAATTATCCATTGCCTAAAATGGATCATGTGTTGCAGAAGGTAATAGGATCTTTTAGAATGTCAATGCTGGATGGATATTTTGGGTATAACCAGATGGTTGTGGATAGGGAAGATCAGAAGAAGACAACATTCACAACTCCCTGGGGGACCTTTATGTATGTTAGAATGCCTTTTGGATTGATGAACGCATGTGCTACATTTCAAAGAGCTATGGACATTGCTTTTATGGGAGATAAATTTGTAGTAATATATTTGGATGATATTACTATTTTCTCAAAATCTGATGAAGAAAATATGGACCATCTGAAAAAGACTTTTGAAAAATGTAGAAGATTTGGGCTTTCTTTAAATCCTAAGAAATCAATTTTTTCTCTGGAAGAGGGCAAACTATTGGGGCATATTATTTCTAGAGATGGAGTGAAGATAGACCTAGCAAGAGTACAAGTTGTGCAAAAAAATACCACTGCTAAGGAGTAAAAAGGATATTCAAAAGTTCCTGGGAAAAATAAACTTCTTAAGGAGATTAGTGTCCAATTACGTAGAAATTGTAAAAGAAATTACTAATATGCTGAAGAAGAAGACGAAAGTGCATTGGACCAAGGAAACTAGAGAATCATTTTCCAGGATTAAAGAAGCATTGCAGGCAGCTCCAGTCCTAATCATCCCTGATTATCAAAAGTCATTCCAAGTTTTTTCATTTGCATCACCTACTTCATTAGTTGTTGTCTTATTGCAGAAGAATGATGAAGAAGAGCAACCTGTTGCATTCTCCAACAAGATTCTTAGGGATGTTGAGCTGAAGTATAATATTCTTGAAAAGTAGGTGTACGCTTTGGTAAAATCCCTTAAAGCCTTTAGAACTTATGTGTTGCAGTCACAGATCATTGCCTATGTGTTAAATGTTGCAGTAAGAGATGTTACATGTACTAGTACAGGGAGATGTAGAAGGAAAAAGAGGAAAATGGATAGCCAAGATCCAAGAATATGACTTGGATATAAAACCGACAAAGTTGGTGAAAGGGCAAGGATTGGCAAAAATGATGGCAGAATTGAACTTTCAGGCATTGGGTATCAACTTGTTGACACCTGTGGATGAAGGAACAACTGAAGAAAATGAAGAAAAGCTAGATCTAGGTATGAAGATGAGGTATAAATGTTTATGTTCATAATGGTACAAACATATAATTCATTATTTGGGTTATCTCTCCTATCCCCAATCCTTGGATAGAACAAAGAATAGAGCATTAAATATCAAAGCACAACCATATGTGATTGCGGAGGGCAGATTATACTGGAAGGATCCTGTAGTAATTTTGTTGTTATGTTTAACAGAAGGTGAGTTTGCAGAGGCAATCAAAGATCATCATGAAGGGTTATGTGGAGGACATTACAGTTGGAAAGTTACTGCACATAAAATCCTTCAAACAGGATTTTATTGGCCTACTTTATTTGGTGATACATTCAAGTTTGTCAAAAGTTGTTAGAAGTGTCAGCTTTTTGCTGAGAAGAAGAGGTTAGCTCCCTTGCCTCTAATCCCAGTCTTCGTAAAGGAACCATTTAGACAATGGGGATTGGACTTTGTTGGAGAGATTAACCCGCATTCAAGTGGACATCACAAGTGGGTTCTCATAGCTACTGATTACTTCACCAAGTGGGTAGAAGCTATACCTACTAAGAGGGAAAATGATCAGGTGGTGATGAAGTTCCTAGAGGAGAATATTTTCAACAGATTTGGATGCCCCATCAAAATCATAACAGACAATGTTCAAGTCTTTAATTCAAGTAATTTTATTGCTTTTTATCAAAAGTATAATGTTATTTTGTCTCATTCAATAGCTTATTATCTGTAGGGAAATGGATTGGCTGAATCCACTAACAAAACTTTGATGAAGATCCTTAAGAAAACTATTGCAGAGAACTAAAAAGACTAGGATTCTAAGTTAAAGTTTGCTCTATGGGCTGCTAGAGTGACTACAAGAAGATCTACAGGAAAATCACCTTTTGAATTAGTATATGGAACTCAAGCTCTGTTTCCAAGTCAACTTGTGAAGCCTGTGATTGCAACGATTCAGGAGGCGAAAGAAGAACCCAATTCTTTGATAAGAAGAATGAATAAAGTAGTGGAGCTAAGTGAGAATAGGGACAAGGTAAGAGACAACTTGATCATGTATCAATCGAAGATGAAAATTATTTTTGACAAAAAAGCCAAGGAGATTGATTTTAAAGTTGTAGATCTAGTATTAAGATGGGATACTAGAAGAGAAGATAAAGGTAACCATGGGAAGTTTGATCCTCTCTCGTATGGTCCTTTTAGAATTGTTGAAGAAAGGTCCAATAACACTTTCCTTCTTGAGAATCTTGATGGAGAAATTCTACAGTTGCCTGTCAATGGGTAGTAGCTCAAGCATTACTTCCAGTTCTAAATCATAAGCATCTTATCATTGTAAATACTGGAGTGCATTCAGTGTACAAATGCCATAGAATTTGAATTGGTTGCAATATATGACTCCATACCCAAGGTGAAGGCACTGTTCTGCGGTTCTTAGTGCTTCTATGGAAAAAGCACTATCCCCAGGTGGAGCTAGATGTTGTAGCTTCCATTGTTGTTTTCATCTTAATTTCAGTTTTATCACAAAAAGAAATAAAAATAAAAAGAAATGAAAAATCAAACCATTGTTTAAAGGCCATGTAGGTTCAAGAGGCATGATCAAGCGACATCTTGATGAGTATGATGAGGTGTGTTGTAGGGAAACAATAAGCCTGAAGGTTAATTAAGGCTCAACCCTCGCAGTTCACTACGACGTGAGCATGGTTAACCACAACGTGTGGCCTAGAATCATTGTGGGGGTTCAACCTCAATGTAGTTCCCTTATATTCTTTAGCCCCGCAAAGTCTAAAAGAAATGAAGTATTTTGTTTGATTGACAAGATGGCTTTGATTGTAAACCTGCAAGAAGATTTGGGTTGTTTAATCGACAAGCCACATATCCAATGGCAATCAAGCAGTGACTTATCGGATGCGACGATATATCCAACATATCGCAAATCGCAGGGGGGGCAGTCATATGAAGTACCACCCCAAATCCTGCCAATTGCGATTTGTGATGGAGTCGGACCTGATATCCTATGCATTATGTTTAATAATCTCGGCGGGTCCACAGGGCGCCTCATGTATAGGTGTTGGTTCATTCGCCAATTGTGATTTCCGACGGGGGCTTCTGAACTTGATATTATATATGTCATGTTTTATAGTTCCGGCGGGTCTGTCGGATCGTAGAGTGCCTATTGTTAAGGTTTGGGTCGATACACCGATGGAAAATGTCGATTGCGATTTGTGATGGCTTTTGGACTCGATACTCTATGCACTGTGTTTAATAATCTCGATGGGTCTATAATAACACAGAGTGTCTAAAGTTCATGCAGGTTCAAGAGGCACGATCAAGCAATAGCTTGATAAGTTCATTGAGGTGTGCTGCGGGAAAGAAATAAGCACAAAGCTTAAATAAAGCTCAACCCCCGTAGATTGACCGTGATGTTAGCATGTTGACCACGATGTGTGGCCCAGAATTACTGCGAGGGTTCAACCTAGTCGAAGCTCTCGTACATTCTTTACCCCCCGCAGTGGGCCCCTCCTAAAGCTTTTTGCCCCGTGTCACTTACAAAGCAGTTTCACATATTTTCTGATTTCTTTCAATTTTATATATGTAATAATTTTAAATAATTTCAAACAAGTCAAATAATTTCAAATAAGAAATAGTTCTATAGCTGTTATAAAAGCAGTTTATTAGCTGTTTTGAGAAGTCAGTTTCTAAAATTGATTCGATAGTTAAAAAGAGGCAGAGATAAAATCTTGGAAAAGGGATTTTGAAGGTGTTCGAATTCGAGACGTCCCTACCAAGAGGATCTTTCATTCACCATATTATATTCACCATGTTCCGACTCTAGGGATAGGCTTGTAAGAACTTTGTGTTTTCATCACCTTTCTCAAGCTAAATGGCCCTACTTTTGAGCCTCCATTTCACATTTTTGGCAGCCAATAACTCCTTTCTCCTTGCAATTAGCCTTTCCAAAGATTACCTAGAGACATAATAATGGAAACCCTAATCTTTTGATCCAGTTAATAGGTGTAGCTGACTTTCGATGGACAAAATATCCTCCTCCTCCCTGATTTTCTTTTGAGTAGCCAAAGTCTTGGTTATATTTTTTTATGAATTTTTAGGTTTGTAGTGAATTACTGAGCCACTGAGGAATTTTCATTCACATCAAAGAGTCTATAATTTTTTTTACTAGAGAAAGGAAGGATTTGTCCTTGAGCCATTCAACATTCATTTTGAAAGGGCTAGACGAATTTGGGGAGTTTCCTTTCAACTCAAGGAGGATAGGAGAGTGGTCAGAAACTCCCTCCACCCCCACTCATTGCCATAGGAGACTAAGTCGGTGCACTAGGGCTTCAACAATCAGAAATCTATCGATATGCTTAGCCACTCTATCTTTCCTGACTCTTTGATTCCCCCAAGTGTGCTTAAATTTAATGGGTTGCAAATTAATCAGATTGGAGGATGCTAAATGATATAAGAAAAAATCAAACAAAGAATATGGTATAGCCTACTCACCCCATAATTCAACAACTCTGAGGGAGAAATTGAGGTTCCCTCCCAATATTAGATTACCTCTCTTGGCAATCAAAGTGCCTAAAAGACCAGTTCAAAACCTTTCTTTCACTTAATGTGGGCCATAGATATTAAGGAAAGTGAACCTATCCCCCAGATCCACCAAAAAACGCTCCACCCTTAGACCAAAGAGTATACTCCATATGTTATCAACCTAAATTTTTTGAGAGCCCCACCCCAAGGCCACCCCCCTAGAACAACCCCTAACATATGAGCCTCTAAATTTCTAGAAAGGGAGGGATTTTTCTAGAGATTCGGGAATGTAATCCACTTCCCCAAGCGTTTCCTGTAGAAAGATAACCTCTCGACACTCCACCTGAATGAGTCTTCTAAAAGCAAGCTTTTGTGGTGGCTTGCTAACCCATGATAGTTGAATAAGAGAAAAATCATTGGATCACGCCACACTAGGTCTTCAAAGCTCTAAGGGCCCTATCCATGGAATATTATTTTCCAGAAGCTAGCTCCTCCCTTAGTATGGCCTGGGAAATAGAGATATTTGATTTTCAACCCCTTCCTTTCCCTGGATGGGGCAGTGTAGGGTTAGATCCAAGTTCTCCAGCTAAAACATCTGAATGGGAACCAATTTTCCTTGACCTTAGGTTATATCGAATGAAGTTAATATCGATCCCTTCTAAGGATTCAGAGTCTATGGTTAAGGTTGGAGAGGCACAACCCCTAACAACTCTTAGAATATCACAAGAGACTTTGAGAAGAGATAAGGGTGATGACCGATTATGGGGGTCTCTCATCATTAATTTACAAGGATATTTGTTCACATTCAAATCCATTATAGAAAAAGGACATGATAAAAAAGAGTTAGAGATACACGGATAAGAAATACCCTATGAGATGACCACCTGTGACTAATCTGGGGTTGCATCCACCGCAATTGCAAGATCAGAGATTAATCTCGCTTCCGATTTTGAGATGGGGGCCAACAAAACAGATTCCTTTGGAATGGTCTCCAATACCCCGACTTCCCTATTCTTCTCAGATATTGAATATTGTTGTTTCCCTGCTACAAGAACTTTCTCCCCTAAACCAGTCTGAGAATTACCCTTCCCCTACAATCTTGAAAACTTCCCCATCTTTGTTTGAATGCCCACACTATTTTTTACCATATCAGGAGACTCAATTGCATTTTGATTGCTTTCCCTAAAAACCAATAAGCCTCCAAACTTCCTCGGTTTCTTATTAGGACCATGGTTCATTTGCTTCAGATTAAAGGGTAAAGAGCAACTTCCTACTAAATGGCCATATTTATGGCATCTATTACATCTGAAGGGGATCCCTTCATAGTCCAAAACCACCATCCATTCCTTCTCCTTGCCTATGTTCATTTTTTGGTAAAGTTTCCATCTCAAATCCAGGTTAACAAGGATTATGGCTTCCAAGAAATCCCTAGTTTCCTTATATGGGTAATCTGCCACCAAGAAATTTCCCAAGGTATTTACTATATTTTTAAAACCCTGTGTGTTCCACATATGTGCAGGTAGGCCTAGAAGATGAACCCAAATTGGCATGATATCCATTTTCTCCTGACAAGCATAAAAAACGGGTGTTTGGAGCTTGAAGGCAACAAGAGTGGAGTCTATGAACCAGACCTCCTTCTCAATCTTCTCGGCGTCCTCTTGGGACTAACAAATTAGTTGGATTTATCCATTAACCAAATGGCTTACCTCAGGTGGAGTTGTTACCCTGTCGCTAATGTTCTAGTGTCACCACTGCTCCATATTCCCACACTCAAAACCCTCTTTCTAGCCCATCCTACCAATGATTTTTCAGCCAGCTCCACTACTTCAAACATTCCCAAGTCATCCCCTACATAGAGGCAATACTGAATAGGCTCATCTTCACTCTTCAAGAACCTTTCTTTATTTTTCTTCTTTGAGCTTCTCTTCACACTACCCTAGGCTTGCACCTCACTGTGATCCCCATCCTTAGAACCCTCCTCAGGGGTTGTTTGTAAGTTTTTCCCCTATTGTGTGGTCTACATTTGAGATGTTATCCCAACAGGGTTAGGGTTTAGACTCACTTCCTTTACTTTAGGATTTGATATCAACAAAAAACCCTCTAGCCTATGGATTTGTTGGGGATCAGAAGCCAACTCCCCTACTCTCTCCTTCACCCCCTATTCCGATACTCCAATAGGAATGCCCAGAGACCCAAAAATGTTCGATAGGCCCCCCCCGAAATGGAAGAAACCTCTTTACCCACAAAATAATACTCTTCCCACACTTCTTGTCTTCTGTCGCTCGGCCTTGCATAGAGGATAAAGGATACAAACTCTTTTTAGGGACCAGCAAAAGAAGAAATACTTTCCATAAAATATGTGCCTACAAAAGTAATAATAGCCTCCTTCAGGTGTTCAATGACGTGCAAGACCGAACCGGATGGTGCTTTCAACTGTGACTGAAAGCTCCAACATGGAAGCAGGATGAAGCCCCTCTCCATGCTCGAGGAACCAGTAATGATAGGTGTGGAAAACAAAGACCTCTCCATAGGTCTTTCCATCTCATAGTCCACAAGATCCAAATCCATCGACATCAATCCACCAATGCCACCTCAACGCAATAGGAAGATAGAAGGGGAGTCTAATTGCAAGGCTTAAGGGAAATAGTAGTCTATCGAGATAAACTGACAAGGTGAAACAATAAAAAATTAAAGTAAATTCCAAGGAATCTTCCTTATGACACCAAACTCCATAAACATAACACACTCGCCAAACCTATTGACTCCATGAATCAGGCTTCTTCGAGACTACTATAGTCCAGACTAACTGCTAACCATAGCTGCTATCAAGAAACTCAAACCCTAGACTCTTGTTCATCGCCATCACTTCTCCACTTCCAACCAATTTCATCCACCCTCCACTAAAATCTAAAACACCCTCTATTATAATTCTATTAATTTATAGTTTTTTTTTTTTTTTTATTTCTCATTTTTATTGATTAATATTGAGGCTGATAGGCCTTCCTATGCATCAACAATTATCAACACTTTTACCCTACTCCGTTGGATCAGGTGAGACACTTTCAACTGTTGATTTGAAGTGTGATTGCTTTTTCCAAATATCAGTTGAGTTGCCTTCTTTTCACCTCTGAGTTCTATTGTGTTCTCCGTGGCATGGCAAGATATTTTTACCGCTTTTTCCCATTCTTTTATGTCACTCTTGAAGATATTTTTATTGCTTTTTCCCATTATTTTATGTCACTCTTGGTCTCAGAGTTAATTTTTTCTTTGGTCTGCCAGTTGTTGTTCTTCTTCTTCTTCCCTGGCTTTTGGAAAGCACTGATTAGTATTAAGCATTCTAAAACACAGAAATGTCGGTTTGAAGCTCTGTAAAGAGCTTTTCAAAATTTGACTTCCATTCTCTAATTTTCCTCGAGAGGCTGGGCTTGCAGAGGAGGCAATCGAGGCAATGTTGTAGCATTATCCTTCCATCAGAGGCATCAACTACGACCTCCCTCATGTCGTGGCCACTGCTCCCCATCTCCCAGGTTACTAACAAAACCTTTGCTTCATCAATGGTATATATGCATAACAATCTTATACATATAAATGTATGTAAATAGATGTGGAGCACATGGGCAGAGACATGTTTGAAACCGTGCCCTCTGCGGACACCATATTCATGAAGGTAAGTCTTGAACTTTCTGAGCTGTCATGTAATTCAATTAGAATGAGCTGAGAGCACGTTTTCACTATACAAATTTGTTTGTGCGATGTCATCAGTGGATCATGCATGACTGGGGTGACGAGGACTATATCAAGATACTGAAGAGCTGCAGGAAGGTGATCCCGAAGACAGGGAAGCTCATTATTGTTGACATAGTGGCGCTGGACTCTAATCATAGAGGTGGTGATAATAATAATGGTGGCCAGAAAGAGAAGTCGGTTCTGGATCCTAATTTAGTTCTAGTATTTGATCTGGTAATGGTGGCACACTGCTTCGGTGGGAAGGAAAGAACATAGAAAGAATGGAAGAATATTTTATTAGAAGGTGGATTCGATCGTTATAAAATATTCACCATTCCTGATTTCCAGTCTGTGATTGAAGCGTTTCCTTCTTGATTATCTGCTCTTTATGGGCTCATTTTTAGTATTTTCAGTGTTAAAATGCAATCAAATTATTGTATTTACAAAATAAACGAAGATTTATCAAGGCCTTATGGAGACATGAAACATCTGTAGCTAGTGATTTTCTTTAGTCTTTCCTCGCACTCTTGAGAAGACAATGCATTAATGGGTCATGGGATGCTCCTCGTCTCCTTCAAAGACATGGAGGATCCGTAGACAATGTTGTCCTTTCGTCTTACCTCTCTCTGAGTAGATAATGTATTAATGGGTCAGGGGGTTTTGTTTTTTGTAGTTTTGTTATGGCTTATGAATGGATGTGTTTATGGATTGAAATTTAAGGAAAATATGGGTTTACTGTAGCATATGAATGGGATGCATCCAAGCATTGAAATTTCAGAAGTTGGGTTTATTGTGCATATGAAATGGCATGTGTTCATGCTTTTGAAATTTTACTCAGAGAAAAGAAAATATATATTTGGTATTGCATATGAATGAGATGTATTCTTCATATATGCTTGGCCATCTATAGAGGTTTCTTGATTTTGGGTAATTAACTTACTCTAAAATGAAATAAGACATTCAATTTGTTCCTTGTAATATAGATATAAACAAAACATCTAAAGAAAAGTAATTGCACAATGATCCACTCCAAGAAAACAAAGTTTTCCACAAAGCAATTAACTCTTCTAGGAAAATTCAACAATTCCAATTTAATAATCCTATCGGCCTCTCTTTATACCTTTTGGGACAATTGCTGATTGTATTATATATGGAAAATATGTCATTTAAAACTAATATTTATATATTAAAATAAAATTTAACAATTTCCTAGAAAACAACTATTCCCTAAATAAAATTTTAAAACATTTTATAATATAATTATATAAATTACTTTTCAATCCCAAATGTTACATTATGACATTTCTAGGAAAAATGGTTTAAGAAACAATCACTCTCACATTTGAAAGTGATCCTTCGCGCATCTTATTATTATGTGAATTAATAAGGGAAGGACGAGCAATGGGATTTGATTTCCATATGTTTTAAAGTAGGGTTGTTTGAAGGGTAAAATGGTTAATGTTTGTTGGTTAGTTATGTATGTTAATGGTATATTGATTAAATATATAGATTTATTATGTTAAAAATATATTATGTTTATATTAATTATTTTTTAATTACATTAATTTTGAGGTTAATATTGAGAAATTGTAATATTTATTATAAAATTTAAAAATAATATTTTTTTATTGTTACTAATATATAAAAAAAAATTATATTATTCTTCCAAATTTAAAAAAAATATTTTAATTTTTAATAATATTTTATTATTAATAAAATAAAATACATATAATTCTAATTCTTACATGTAAATTCAGTAAATCACACACAATTAACATGCTACTTGCAAATTCACCATTTCTTAAATACACCTTCCCAACTTCAATGATGATCATTACTCGGTTCAATATGAAACTATAAACATTTTCAAATATCAATACTTATACACCAACAATAATAGTTGGTATATGAAGATGATGAAGACATATCATCCTTTGTGATGGGATTCAACTTTCTCAATGAATTTAAATAAATATTTTATAGTTAAGAAGTGAATAATTTTAAAGTTTTTGATTTATATGGTTATCAGAAATGTATTTTAAAATGGAGTATTTTAACAATGCGGAGGAATTGGGCAGACGCCAGAATCGGGGCAAAAAAAAATAAAAAACTCCTGTAGAGGTAGTGTTTGAATCGTGTTTTTGATGGTGGAAATGGATTCAACACTATTAAAAAAATTTAGGACACCTAAAATTTTGAAGTTTAACAACTGTAACTTGGATTTACAAAAATCCTTGACGGATTTTCTCTAAATAAAACAGAAATGTGTTTTTGATGGTGGAAATGAATTCAACACTATTAAAAAAATTTAGGACACCTAAAATTTTGAAGTTTAACAACTGTAACTTGGATTTACAAAAATCCTTGACGGATTTTCTCTAAATAAAACAGAAATTTCCATAACTTTCTAGAAATCTGGGCAAAAAAAATCGAAAAATCTTGTAGAGGCAGTGTACGAATCGTGGTTTTGATGGTGGAAATGGATTCAACACCATCAAAACTCCTCGGCCTCGTTATACTAAGCATTTCAGAATAATCACATCTTGGTTTTTGAGTCAACGTTTCAAACCATCTATTGTACTTCATCCTCAGGACAAAGATAAAGATGAACCACAATAGATAATTCTAAACATTGACTCAAAAACCAAGATGTGATTATTCCGAAGAAAACTTAACATTTTTCACCGTGTTTCCATAATTTTAAGTCAGAATTTTGATGATTTTTTAATTTTTTAAACCGTACAATATATTTAATAATTAAAAAACATAAATATATATATATATAGTGATTTCACATAAATATAAGCAAACAATGGTAAGTTACTTCATTTATTTAAATAACTAAAATAAAATTAAAAATAATAAAAAAAATACATATTTATTAAATATATTCCCACACACCTATACCTTACCCACATTTTCCCCATAAAATAATGATTCAAAAAATATTAAAATTGAAGATGTTAAAAGATCATTTTGTCCTCGCGAACATTGTGACTCAGTAGAGATTCTTTTACCCATCCAAATAATTATAGATACCTTTTACCCATTTATACAATTCGTATAATTATAATTATAATGCAGTTGAATGGCTAGGATTTTTTTTAGTTGAAATTTAGTGGTATAATTTTAAGTGAAATTGTGAATTTTTTTATTGTTTTTAATTTAGTTTTAAATGTATTAATAGAT
>APFE030735568.1:0-59845 GCA_000404065.3 Pinus taeda | reverse complement strand
CCAAACATCAAGCTCGACATGTGGTTTGAGAAACCATGACCTAGCAACATCTAAGGCTTCAAAATTACTTGGGCATGGCACTTGGCCTAGGCCACACCATTCTATTCCTAGTGGACATTTAATATGTTTATAATATATAATAAAAAATGATATAATTTCTAATTTTGTTGGGTTGGTAAAGAAGTTGTATGTTATTTAAAGTATAATAAAAACTACAATTTTTTTTAGGGAAACCACACTACTAGAAGAACTAAAGTTTTTTTATAAAAAAACAATTAACTTTGTTTTGGAAATCCAAAATTACACCATTGAAACCATGAGGTTCTTGGCTTGCTAAAACAAACATACTTGAAATACTAAAAAATGTGAGATAAAAGTAACCAACAATAAAGTGAACAAAGCGCATCAATCCACTTTAGGAGAATTTGATTTTTCAATTGCAATGACTATTGAGCTCTTTCCTTTCCCCTTGTGAGTAGTTTGGATTTGGAGGGAGGCCTAAGTGGCCTTAATTTCTTTGTAGATATAGATCCATTCATTGTCCTATAAGTTACAACTCATCTAACATTGTCAATATTTCCTTCCCATCTTTACTTTTTTTGCAGAAGGACCCTCTCGAACAACACTTTTCGGTGTCAATAAATGTCAATGGTGTACATGTACTAATTGAGAGTTCCTCTTATGTGCCCAAAATCCAAAGCATATTCACCAAAGTCATTTGCAATATCCACATCTCATAAACATTCTTGTTCCATTGTTATTCGTTGTTCTACCTTAGTAATTTCTCTTGAATTTGAGGTGGGGTATGATCTCTATACTTCCTTGCTAACACCTTTACATGTTATTGAGTGCGAGAGTCCATCTCATAGTAGTAGGACACTCCTATACATGATCCAAATCACTTTATCTAGCTAAGAATGATAGGACTGAAACTTGGATGAGGGAGGGTAAAGCTAGGTTGGAGGTAAAGGTATGGGTGCCCAATGAAAAATACCTAGAGAGACATGGTTTGAAAATAGAGTGAAGTTGGGGAGGAAAGTAAGGTTGAAAGAGTGAGAAGAAAACTTGGTAGTGAAATGAAAAGGAAAGCTTTAGGACATGCCTTCACCACCCAACATAAGTCAAGCTTACGATTTAGGCACAAAACTAGAAGGGGATAGTGGAGGTCAAGTGCGAGAGGAAGACAAAACAAGAATGGGAGAGAAAAATTCGAGCAATGGAGGGAGCCAAGTGAAGAGCCAAGCTCTTGGCCTAGGAGGAAAAAACTGAGAGATTCATAAGAAAGCTAGAGTGTAGCCTAGCTCCAAATAGAAATAGAAAAATAATAGAGAAATGCCCTGTTGGGCCAATGATTTAAACCAAAAATTCATGATACCCTATAATGAATTTCTAGTGTTGGATTCTACACCTATGAATATCAGTTATTGAATGTTGTAAAAGAAATCAAAGCAAAGTTTAGAACTTAACTCGTGCCAAACCTGGCTAGTACCCAGGTCACAAACTCTCCACCTCCTTAAATGATGAATTTTCATTGTGTACCAAGCTAGTAATGATAACCAAGGTCTTTTATGGATATTTCCACTTGAAAAATCCACACTTTGACATGAATATCAAGACCTCAAGCATTAAACCTCGATAACACATTATCTCTATGAGTGCATGAAGTGTAATCTCTCGCCACCCCATGTACGAGCTCTTGATTTAGTGACACGGGGGGAGGGTTGGTCATGTCTCCTTCATTTATTCTCGATGGGATAATGGTCATGCCCTCCCATACATCTCCCCTCCCTGATGCATGATGTAGGAAATTGATAATAAATAATTTAACAATAGCCTAAATTATTAATATAATAATAATTTACTTTATAAATTAATTTTAAATTAAATAATAATCATAAATACATTAGTAATTATATTTTATTAAAAATAATTTAAATTAAGAACATGTTAACAATTTTAAATCTAACAATAAGTTATATTTTTATGAAGAATATACATGTTTCAATTCTATAGGGATTTGCAGACAAACAACAAAGCTTGGATCCATATCAAGAATATACTCATGATGAATTCAAACATGTGATATGCCAAAAATGAACCTAGGTGAAGTGGATAAAAACTTTTTTCCGAACCAACCAAGCTACATCCAATTGAATAAATTTAACAATAAGTTAACAACAATTTAATACAATAATAATATACTAATAAGTTATCATAAAAATCAATGATTACCTTATAAATATAACATAACATACATTATTGGAATAGTTTTATGCAAAATAAATACTTGATGATAGATTTTATTTTAATTTAGATTACAAAGGAGGAAAGGCACACTAATGCCTTCTTACTTAGTGACTGGAAAAATGTTTTGTTGGAAGGTGGGGAAAGGGGAGGATGTAGGAGTTGGAGAGACACCATAGTGGGTTGTGGAAATAAGGTAAGACTTTCTCTAAACTTAATAGATCATCTTCATAGGAATAATATTAAAGCCCTCAAATATTGTAGTGATAAGGCTTAAATGGACCTATGGTTTTAGGCACAAAAAATACCTTGAGATCCTAGGATAGTAGGTGATTGGTAAAGATAATGGGAAGCAATCAAAAGCAAACTTAGGTGAGCCCATATAAGGTCAAGGGAGGAGGAGGACATTTTGAATTGGTTATGGCTTAAAGTGTGAGCATTTTATACTCTTAAAGCAAGATATTAGTTGTTGTTGGTAGTGGTATCAAATCCTAAGGTCTAGTAATGGAGAAGAATCTATAAGTTGAAAGTTCTAAAGGAAAAACAAAATATTCATGTGGCTTATTCTAGAAGATGAAGTGCTAAACTATACGGCTTTACAAGAAACATAACTGGACCAAGCGTTTCTATTCTTTCTTGTAGGGCCAAGGAATTGTCATGTTATCTATTAGCAAATTGTGCTTTCACAAAATAGATCTAGTATGATATTTGTAGATGGTTGGGGCAAGTCAAATTATGTAAGAACGAAGATGTGGGGCTTTTTCTACATGGATGATTTATGATACTAGAGATTAATATTTATAGATCCATTCATTTTCTAGTGTTGTGGGGAATATGGTTCTCATGTAATAATAGACATTTTGTTGAGAAGGAGATGCCCACTTTTTTTTTTTTCTCTCAAGTGGTGGCAAGTACAATTTATCAAGTTAAAGAAGTCTCCAAATCCAAATTTGTCACAAAATGGAGAGTTATTGGTTGATAAAAAATATAGCTAAGGGCACGATCAAAAGAGCGAGCTAAGGGCACGATCAAAAGTGTGGCATAGGATGTTTACTTTTCTTTTTAGATTATTATTACTTCTCTTATAAAGAAAATGGTGGAAGGGGCACTAATAATATGGTAGAGCTAGAGCATTCCTCTTAAAATTAGCATTTCATCATGGTATAAATACTTTGTAGGTTCATAAACATTTTTTGTTGTAGTTAATTGGATGAAAGGTTTGCACCCAATCCAAAATGTTGGTTTACAAGTAATCACGAGACACTTGGAAAGAGCTCATAGTTCTGTTTGATAGGTTTTTAATTTGTTACATCTACATGGAATTAAATTATAGGGTCGATGCTTTGTCGAAGGAAGGACTAAATTTTCCTTTCTAGTGGAGAGTTTCATGAAATTTTAGACAACATTGAGAGAAAGGTGTTTATTTTTGTTTTTAGATGTATATTTTTGAAATATTAAAGATGCATGTAATAATGTTATAAAAGTAATAGAACTATGAAAGAGATGAAATACTTGAGAATTTCTATCCAAAAACTATGTTAGTAAAAAAAAAAAAAAAAATAAAAAAAATAAGTTTATTTTTTTTTGCATAATATACAGTATTAAAATATATAATTTGTACCATTTTATGAAAATACAGTTAGATATATATATATATATATATATATATATATAATATATATATATATATATATATAATAATATATATATATATATATATATATATATATGATAGATAGATATAGATATAGATATATTATTTTAAATAAATACATAATATTATAAATATAACAAAGCTAAATTTAATATAATATTAAATAATACTATTACACATAATAAAAACTATAATACTTTATTTTATAAAATTAATGGAAAAAATCAATAATATTTAAAAACAGGTTTCACTGATTATTATTTAGAATTTCCTCAAGCTATACTAATATGAATTTTAACTAATTTGCATCCTTAATGTTTTTTAACCATACAAGAGTAATGATGAATAAATTTTTCCTTTAATTTTTAAATATTTTTATGATATCCTAGTTTTAAATTCAAAAGATTAATATCTAAATTACATACAATTTTTTATGTGAATGATTATTATAAATATTTAATAAGCATTATAGTAAATTGCATATTATTATTAATTAGCATAGATTCATTTTAATTCTAGATTTACTAAATGTCTAGAGCAATCAAATTTGATTTAAAACTTGAAATAAAGTTTTCATCTCAAAAGATTTAATCGTACACATAATAAGATTTGGTCTTTCTTGACCTTTAGTAGATCCAAAATAAAAGATAAATCTATGCTAATTCTTTCTAATATTATTTATATTACATATAAATTTAATAATTTTTTCTTAAAATATTTCTTATTTTTAAGAACTTCTACCAAAAACCTACCATATATAAAAATAAGATAGTACTTTTTTCCTTTCATAAATAATCAATTTTTTTAATTTTATATATATATATATATATCTAATCTCACAACGATGTCAATATGTGAATTGGGTGGAATGGATTTCGAGTTGTTTGGGGTCGGTATAAGGTCTATCAGGAATGGAGTAAAATATTTGGGTTTCCACCTAAAGGCAAAGGGTTATTCCAAAGACGAATGGAAGTGGCTCATTGATAGATATTATAAAAAGCTATCCGCCTAGGAATATAATTGTCTATCTCTGGCTGGAAGAATTGTCCTAACTCGAGCAGTCCTCTTGCTACTTGCTGTATATTGGGCCCACATTTCCTTCCTCCCGACGAGCATCATACAGAAATTGAACAAGATCACTGCTAATTTCATATGGGGCGGCAATTCTGCTCATGGAAAATTCCACCTCGCCTCTTTGGAGAAGATTTCCAGACCAAAGACTTCTGGTGGTTGGGGCTTTTGGATTTGAGAACCTTTGGGAAGGCACTCCTGTGCAAATCCTTGTGGAGGGGGATCTTCGGGGCAGGTCCTTGGAGCCATACCATTAAGATGAAATATATGCGAGGAAAATGATTGGACTATTGGTTCCATTTAGGAAGGATTGGGGTTAAATGCGGCTCTGCCATCTAGACTAGTCTTCGCAAAATAGAGAAGTATTTTATAAGGAACCTGAAATGGTGCTTACAGTCTGGGAACAGAATACTCATCGGAATTGATCCCATCATGAGCGAGCGTGAGACTATATTTGTCCCCGACAGGTTTCTATTTTTCCTCCATGACAAAGGTTTCTTCACATGGGATAAGTTGATTTCAGGTTGGCAAGGCCCCCTTCCTATATGGAAATCGGCTGCTGAACTGGTTTTGCCGGAGTCACTGTCGAGCCAATGGGACTCGATCAGGATCGTTCTGAGAAGTTGCGGTTTTATCAGATCCATGCCACAGGACTTCTTGATCTGGAACCTGTCAAACACTAATATTCAGGTATGTGTAAAGAATATATATGCTGATATGATTGGCTCAATGCATATGCTCTCTTATCCCTCCTTCCCATCAGTGTTTTGGAAAACTGGTTGCACTCCCAAATTCATATACTTCTCATGGCTGGTGTTTTATAATAAGAACTTGTCTTGGGAGAATTTGAAGAAAAGACAGTGGCATGGGCCAAGTAGATGCCAAATGTGTGAACTAGAAGAGGAGTCAAATCTACACATGTTCTTCTAGTGCATCTCTATTCAGCAAATATGGCGGGAGTTGGCTTTTCTATATGGTTTCCCTCTTCTTCTACACGTTTCTACCCCTGCTGCTTTTGATTGGTGGAGTAGGCAAAGAGAATCATGGAGATAGATCATTATTATTGCTTTATGGTGTGCCTGGAGGTGGAGGAATAACAAAATATTCAATGAAGCAAAGGAGCCCCTCTTGGATATATTGCATCACATAGTTCTCATTTATGACTCTGTCCCCAAAAAGCTTCCAAAACTGAAAAATGCAAACAGAAATGGGCTGACAGATCCCCTCCTTAGATCCTCGACGACCTTCTTTGACGGTGCTGCCCAATAGAATATATGCAGTTGTGGGGTGGTCATTATTATGGATGAGAACCTACATTACAACCTGTCCTAGAATGCAGGTAAGGGTACAAACAGCTTGGCGGAGGCAAAAGCACTCGCAGGTCTTCTCGCCTTCTGTACTTTCTTTGACATCCATCCCATCTCAATCTTCGGGGACTCAAAAACTATGGTCGATCATGTCAATGGCAAAAGCCTCATCCAATGCCCTCACCTCACATGTTGGTTGGATAGAATCATGTTCTTTTGGGATTAGATGGGAGGGAGCTCCATTCAGCACGTCTACCGAGACAGGAACCAGAAAGTAGATTTCTTGTCAAAGAAGGGTCTTCATCTTGGTACAGGATCATGGTCATTGAAGATTTTTGCTGGCGGGGAGTCCTTCTCCATCCAGGACTTCTGCATTCCGGGTTTTTAATACTCCTTTCATGTGTCTTTATGATCTATCTCTGGCTTCTCCACTTTTGATTTTTGACTTACTTGTATATGTCAAAATATGTATGGCTTCATCTATCACGGTTTCTTCTCATAGGTGGTGTTGGTGTCCCTTGCATGTGTGCATTTCTGAGTTTATTTGGCAATCTGCACAAAAGAACCTCTCCTCCGGTTTCTGATCGGTGCTTTTCTTATATGTATAATATGTACAATCTAGAATTATTCAGACGTTAATATAACACTATATAGCGTTTTCCTTATGGAAATCTATATAATAAATATATATATATATATATATATAAACTAAAATATAAATTAATTATTAATATTAATTATAAATTAATATTTATTACAACATTGCATTTCATTAATACAAATACAAACCATTCCTTAATATAATTAATATTATTTTTCTAATTAATTCATTACTAATGTTTCATTGAATACTATCAACATATCTTAATATAATTAATATAAATTTCTAATTTTACTTGTATACTTAATGTTTCATTGATTTAACGTCTATACAAATCTTTTTATAGATGTAGTGAAAAGCACTTTACAAAAAAATAGTTATTTAAAAAAATTACATAAATAAAAATTCTAAATTATAAAAAAAAATTATAAATTTTTTAAATAAAAAAAAAATATTTTAAAAAAATAAAAATAATTAATTTAAAAATTATAACTCAAATAG
Source organism: Pinus taeda (assembly GCA_000404065.3). Lineage (NCBI taxonomy): Eukaryota > Viridiplantae > Streptophyta > Pinopsida > Pinales > Pinaceae > Pinus > Pinus taeda. The sequence goes on along the minus strand of APFE030735568.1, from coordinate 52,467 downwards.
ATAATTACTAATACTTTAATTAGGAAAAAATTAAAGGAAATATTACTTTACTAATACTTTAATTAGAAAAGAATTAAAAGAAATATTACTTTAATAAAAAAATGTAGACTTTCTTATCCTAAATTTTATTCGAGTGACGCATTCACAAATTTACCAGCGTTTTCATAGTATTTCTATTTAAAATTGAAACGAATGTTGCGAGACTTGAAAAGTAACCTGTCCGCAAATGTGGGAGCGCTGAAAAGTAACCTAGCAGTAGCCGTGGCGTAGGTATACTTACAGGGAAACCGGACGAAGTAATATCCCTGGCTCCCACACGGCTAAGGTGAATACAAGCAGAAGCAGTTTAAAGGGGAAAGATTTTTAATTTCTATGGATAAGTCCCATACTTTCCTGTTGACCCTGGTGTACCAAAGTGAAGCATTTTATGTCACAATTATTGCTGGCACGGCGCCCGAGGTGAAACATCTGGACCCACGAGGGCTAGGACAGTACGAACGGACGATGGTATTGACAGTGCCCACAGTGGTACTGCCGAGTGCGCGTATGGATAAAGAAAGAGATAAATATGAAGTAGGAAGGTAGTTTCCGTCACTGCATATTAAATATGGTCGTTTTTCACAGAAGGGCGGCAGAGGAACCGGTAGGGTAGGGTTGAGTTTTAATTTTTGAAGCTGTGCTGGAGCAGAGCAGAACAGGTATCGCCGTTGTTAATTCCGTCAGTGGAATGATGTATGAATGAAGCCTGTTGGTGTGGTTTGCGGGATGATGAGGGGCATGGGACCCCGTTGTTCTGGGACCCTGGATTCCTGTAGAGTGTTGACACTGGGGGCGCCGTGGATGGATACTGGCTTGCAGGGGACGGCGATTTAAATAATCGCGAAGCACCGCGCCGAGCCTGACGTACATTCCCCAACCCCTCTCTGTGAATGGCGGGTTAATATGATGGACATGTCCTGCAGGTGCGTCAGATGATGGTAATTATTATGGCTGTGCATTCATTCTTTTGTTGCTCTTTGTACTTTCGCTGGCGCACAGGCCTGAGGCCATCACGCTCTCCTCCCTCTTCCTCTTAAACGCACTTTGGAAATTGAAACCGCTTGCTAGGCATCTTCCGTTTCTGTCTTTCTCAAAATTAAGAATTCCCTTGGAGGTACGTTAATAGGCTACTGCGGTTTTAATAGAAAGATTGAAGCCGTTGTGCTGGTGCTAATTTCGGTGCCGAAGAAGGGAATAATTGTGAATTATGGATCATCCGTTGGAATCGATCCGCTGACCAGACGGATTATGCGATGGAGCTTCGATTGGAGATAAAGACAACTCATTTGCTGCCTAGATCCAAGCTGAAGGATGAAGATTGTGAGGCACCGAGGGTCGATTCGCTTAGTCGGCGGTAATTCGGGGTGGTGTTTCTAAACATGCCTGGATATTGTTTAAATAAGTCCATGCTTTCTGGATTTTTCGACGCACGAAAGGTCTCTCCTTCGCCGCCTGAGATTTGGCCGGGGGAAGTACCTAATGAGGATTCCTCGGCGCGGCAGATCAGTGCCGGTAAATGTATCCCGTTTTATTGCGGCAAGCACAAGGCCGCCTGTAAGCCGACGTCTCAGTCTCAGGCATCTCGCCTGCTGAGTGCTTTCGGTAAAGAATCGGATGAAGCTTCTAATTGTAGCACTAAAAATGGCAGCGACGACAGCGAGAGCGATCTCGCGGTCATGGTGTACGACTTTATCGAGAACGGGAGCGGTTCTCAAGAAACTAGCGGTGTCGCTCCAGCGGAAAACGGAGCGGCGGCTATCCTTAAACTCAACGAGACTCTTCAGGTCGACAACAGTTTATTTGAAAATTGAGTGATTATTGGCACTTTTCTTCCAAATTTAGGCTCCATGAAGCTTGAGTTTTCTTTGCAGATTTAGTGTGTTGTCTAATATTATGATCCTCCTAGACCAGAAGTTCTGATATCAGTTTTGATGCTTAAGACCTTATTTGTGGAGATGTTTCTCTTTGATTGAGATAAAATTTTTAGCAGTGTGTACGCTAGTGATTTCGTTTCCTTTGGATAAGATAACGTGGAGTTTTAGGGTTTCATCCTATAATTCATCAATACAAAGGCAATTCCATTTCAAATTTGCCTTTTGAATTCTCCTTGAAGTTCTAATTTCTTTGGTCAGATAATTCCGAGTTAATTTTCTTTACTGAGATATCTCTCTGGAACAGAAGATTTGCTGTCATCCTTCACGATTCAAAGCAGAGGTTTTCTCTGGGATGGAGAGGAATGCTTCTGGAGTTTGCACCATATTCGAAATTTTTTATTTTTTTGCTAAGATAATTTTGTTTACTGACATGATCGTACTGGAACGGAAGATTTAATCCCGTTCTTTTAATTTCATTTCTATGATAATCCTAAGACACTTGTATTAATAAGATGATCTTACTGGAACAGAAAATTTAATGTCGTTCTTTGAGTCTTCAGATTAGGGATTCTCTTGGTCTGATAGAAACTCTTAGGAAGTTTAAAATATACCGAAATTTTAATTTCTTTGCTAAGAGAATCCTAAGATAATTAATTATCTTTACCGAAATAATCTAACTCCAACAGGAGATTTAATGTCGGTTTTGACACTTCAAAGGCGGAATTTTCTCTTGGATTGATAAAAATTCTAGAATTTAGAGTGTAACGGAAATTTTAAAATCTTTGCTAATATAATTTTCTTTAATGACGTAATATACTGTAACAGAAGATTTAATGTCAGTTTTGACGCTTCAAAGAGGGGGTTTTCTGTTGGTTCGAGAGAAATTCTTATCAATTTTAGAGTTATATGCTTGTTTTACCTTTAGCTTTAATGTGCAGTTCTATGGTGTTGTTCCGCAGGGTTTAGCGTCGTCCATCTCTTCACTTGAAAGAGATTTACTCTGTAGCGTGTATCAAGTACTGATGAATGTGAACGAGACAGACTTGGTTTGTCAAAGCTCCCGTGCAAGCTGTAACGGAAGTTGCATCAGGCATCTGGTAGTGAAAAGCTTAAAATGCTCGGGATACAATGCCTCTCTTTGCAAGATCGAATGGAACAACTCCGGAAGAGTTCCTGGAGGTGAGCATCAAACGATCCTTGGTATCTACTTTTAAATAACAGCTTTACCTGTATACAGGCACCATTTCTTTGACTTTCCGGCACTGACTAGCGCAATATTTTATTGAATTGTTCCGAGAATTGCAGGCCAGTATGAATACGTTGACATAATCATGCCCGATCGAAATCCTGACCCAGCCGATCGCATAATAATTGACACAGATTTCCGAACACAGTTCGAGATTGCGAGGCCTGTTCCGCAATACCAGGCGACCTTGAAGCTGCTGCCGGCTATCTTTATTGGCAAGGCGGCAAAGTTGGAGCAGCTTCTGCAGATCGTTTCTAAAGCTGCGAAATGTTCGTTGAACCAAAACTCCATGCCTCTTCCTCCATGGAGAACACTGGAGTACATGAAAGCCAAATGGTTCTCCGCTTACGAAAGATGCAGCACTACGGGATCAGGAGGAGACCGAGACCTTGTCATTGCCAAGCGCACAGAGGCCGTCTCCGAAAATAAACGCTGCAAAGAGCAGTTATCACATCTCAGAACTTTCTTGAAGAAAGAGACGGACACGGGATTTACAGCGCTGAAAAGCATATCAAATAGAGGTAAAATATTCGGCAGGGCCAAGCCTAGTCGCTGGTCCCTGGCTAGCTGATCTTGTGATGCGGCCACCTACAACTAGTCAGACTTAGTTGTTTAGGTTTGGCTGTAACTAATTTTCTGTGCATGAGGGGAATCGAACAATCACGGATCCCCTGGCTTCTATCTTTAACGATTTTAATACAAACATCTGCTTGCATCCTGAACATATTGTCATAAAATGCTACATTGGATATTCAATCCACATTCGATCAGTCAAGTTCTCAACCGTTGTCAGCATTCATGTGCTTCATCAAACGCACTGAATTACGTTTCAGTGATGTTGACTGATCAGCAAGGAAAACTTCACTAATACCAACAATCACACGGACCTTAACCTATGGATCTAAATTTTGGATCGTGTTTTTCCATAGTGTTCAGCTTAATCAAGAAATTGAAAGAGAACTGACTCGTATAAATTGCGATACATCGTAAGTAATAATTTCTCTGATTTGAAGTTCTCATTCAAGTTTATTCTTTTTCTCAATGAAATCTGAACAACAAGACATGAGATCCGGATAGAAGAGCAGGAGCATATAATTCAATGTTCTGTGTTCATTTAACGATGCTGCTCTTAAGTGTATGTGAAACTTCTGTTAATGAAGGATAGGTCCAGGGAACTTAAAGATGACCTATCATCGTCAGATCAAGGTGAGCTCCGACAGGTGTGGTCCAATATTCCTGAGAAATTCTTAATATATTTATATTGATGAGATTCATTTGAATTTTTTTGGAATCTTTCGTACTAACCTTTGTACTATCTGTGGTTAGTTGTTCAGGGCTTTTCCTATTTCTACTTATATAACATTATAAATGCTTTCTGACATGCAATGGGAATAGTTATGGAGTGCTCTTTGCTCTTTTTAGGCTTGTCCTCTCTCCACATGCTGTCATTTAGAAGGCGATGGCTATTCCCCTCGCATGTCAGATAATATTTATAATGCTATAAAAGTGAAAATAAGAAAAGCGGATTTATAATGCCGATTGTTACCAGTGTTTCAACCTTCAATCTTCACGGTAGGACACGCCGTAATGTTGTTTAATCAGTTAGCCCATCTTTTTGTCAAAAAAAAAAACGGATTATATGCTATAAACATTGGGTGACCCCATGTGTTGTGTGGTTTAACTCTGTTTTCCTTCGCGCTTTCTGAGCACTCAACAGTTTAACTCGTCACCATTGTGTACAAAGTCAATCTTCATTTGCCATCAAAAGAAATCTTAAGATTATTTTTTCTCATTTAAATACCTAAATCAACTTGCAGTCTTAAATTAAGATTATTTTTTCTCATTTAAATACCTAAATCAACTTGCAGTCTTAAATTCTAGATACCGGGGGACACTAGATAGATCAAATACCACTCCTAAGCTTACATGATGTATTGAACTCTAAAGCATGGGGGACACTAGATAAGTGGACCAAGTACCACACGTAAGCCTACATGATGTATTAAATTATAGAGTATAGGGGGAATTAGCTGGACCAAGTACAAGTGGATAGCTTAAGTACCATCTCACATTCCTCTTTTGTAGTTGTAAGCTAAAGTGGCCAAACTAAGGGAAACAACTAAAATTCAAAATATTTTTAATATTTGTAGTAATTTTAATGGTTATAAAATGAAAAGTGTGATGAGTTGTAAGATAAACTTGCCAAACTCAGGAAACAAACTAAAATTCAAAATATTTTTAATATTGGTAGGAGTGTTAATGGCTATAAAATGAAAAGTATGGTGAGTAATTATAAAAAGTATGAAAAGTATGATGAGTAGTTAGAAAAAGTGACTCTACAGAAATATTTCAGGATCGATCTTTATCACAAGTTTAATGGGAACTAGAGTATTGAGATAAGGATGAATAGTAAGTGGAAAGTTTATTATGGATTTGAAAATAATTGTAAATCAATTTACATTTGGCTATGTGATAAGAATAAACTATTGTCTTACATGATTGTGAAGTTTGGCATTATATTATTTTTAGAAATTCATGGAGAAAGCTCAATATTCTCCCCTTGGGAAGTAATGGTATCCATTGTGACAAGTTGGGCCTCATTAGATGGGGACATTTCTATTGAATTTGTCTCTTGGTGAGCCACTTCCCGTGGTGAAGAAGTTTCTCTACTCTACCAACCTGATAGAGTTGTATGTGTCATTGGTGGGTATCCTTTGCCTTAGTGTCCATGATTTAATCTATTATAACTTGTTCAACAATCATGATTGAGTTATGTTGGGGGGAGTTATTTGGATGCCTCCAAGGTGTCCAATGGAAGTGGAAAATATCATTGAAGTAGTTCCACATTAAATATACTATGCAAGCCAAGGACATTGGGAAATACTCAACTCAAAATAATTTTCACCCTTAGCCTTTTCTATTTTGTAAGCCCCATATTACAATGGTTTGAGCTTCTTCTGGGGGTTTGTGAGATGTTCTTTCTATAAATGCAACCACACCTTATCGCCAAATTGAAACTCGCGTGGTGGAACCCTATGTTAGTCATGTCTTTGCTTGTACTTGGCATTGGATTTTTATAGGATATCATGAACCTATTCTTGGAGGTGTTGGATCTCTTCAAAAAATTTGGTTATTCTATCCGCCTCGATCTAAGCATGGAATGACTCTTTTGATGAAGATGCAATGGGCATAACTACATAAATGGGGCCAATGGTTTGAAGCCCAAGCACACCTGAAAATGACTATGGGAAATAGAGTATGTAGATGCTTGGAGTTGTACATGCATAAGATATACGCAATCATCCTACTGACCACTTCCCTTTTTCCATTTGTTCAGGGATGAGTGGAAATCAATTTTGTCAACTTGGTATCCATCAAAGACCACATTTTGGACTAGAAGGTACTAAGGACCTTGTTATGTTTTTCAAAAATAATGATCTAAGGTAGCCCAAATGAATCCAAAAAGACTCAAAGAAGAATTTAACATTGGCTTCGACTATGACACTCTTCTTGCATGGTTCGAAAATGGCCATATTATATAATTGATCGAGAACCACAAATACACAATCGTTACCATGCTTGGTGGAGGGAAAAGCAGACATGTCATTCATGGAGATTGCTTACCATGGATTTTTTGTGGAAGGTAGAGGAGTGTGCAAACCCTGCTTCTTGATGACTAGTTTAACAATGACACAAATAGTGCTCTGATATGCTAATGGAGATGTTATTGAATTTTTGGCAAATAGAAGTGCTTCTACAATATTTCTATTGTTTTTAGATCCTATGGGATGTTAGATTAATCAAATACCAGACCTAAGCCTACATGATATATTAAATTCTAGATCCTAGGGGACACTAGATAGATCATATACCACACCTAATCCTACATTATTTACTAAATTCTAGAGCCTATGGGACACTACATAGATGGATTTAGTACCACATGTAAGCCTAAGTATCATCTCACATTCCTATTTTGGAATTGTAAGCTAAAGTGGCCCAGCTAAGGAAAACAACTAAAATTGTAAAACTAACCATAGCAAAAGGTGCTGAAATTTGGGCTAATGATCAAATATGTTCTTCAGATTTTCTAATAGTTATTAAAATTCAAAAGGTTTTTAATATTAGTATTATAAAATGAAAATTATGAAAAATAATGTTAAAAAGATTGTCTAAATGAATTTTTTGTATGATAGCAAGAAGTAGGAGGAAGTGACTCTATAAAAATATCTCAAGATTAATCTTTATTACAATCATAGTGGGAACTAAAGTATTGAGACAAGGATGAATAGTAAGTGGAAAATTTATTATGGACCTGAAAATAATTGTAAATCAATGTGCCTTTGGCTATGAGATAGAAGAAATTATTGTCTTATATGATTGTGGCATTTGGAACTATATTGTTTTTACAAATTCATGGGGAAATATCATTACTCCCCTTAGATCAATCCTAAGGGGAATTGTCTTATATGATTGTGGCATTTGGAACTATATTGATTTTACAAATTCATGGAGAAATATCATTAGTCCCCTTAGATCAATCCTCTCCCTTTAGGAAGCAATGGAATTCATTCCTTCAAGTATGACCTCATTAGATGGGTGGAATTCTATTGAATTTGGCTCCTAAGGAGCCACTTTCCTTGGTGAAGAAGTTATAATTTCACAACTTGATATAGTTGTATGTGTTGTTGGTGGGTATCCCTTGCTTAGCATTCATGATCTAATCCATTATAACTTGTTCAATAGTCGTGATTGAGTTATGTTAGGGAAAATCATTAGGATGCCTCCAATGTGTCCAATAAAGGTGGAAAATATTGTTGAAGTATCTCCACACTAAATGCAGTATGCAAGACAAGCATAGGGGAAATACTCAATTCAAAAAAAATTTCACCCATGGCCTTTTCTTATTTTGTAAAATTCATATTACAGTGTTTTGAGCTTCTTGTGGAGGTTTGTGAGATGCTCTTTCTATAAATGCAACCACACTTTATCACCGACTTGAAACTTGTGTGGAACCCCATGTTGTTTATGTCGCTAGTTATACTTGGCATGTTGTTCAATAATTTTTTCTTTTTCTATCGACCTCAACCTATGTATGGGAGGAATCTTCTGGTGAAGATGCAATGGGCATAACTACATTAATTGGGGTTAATGGTTGGAATCCCCAAGACACCTAAAAATGAATATGGCTAATAGAGTACACACATTCTTGGAGTTGTACATGTGATATGCATAATAATCCTGTTGATCACTTCCCTTTTTCCATTTGTTTGGGGATGAATGACAATTGTTTTTGTCAACTTGGTATCCATCATAGGCCACAATCTGGACTAGAAGATACTGAGGAACATTTTGTTATTATTAGTTGAAATAATGTTGCAAGGTAGCCCAAATGAACCCAAACATACTCAAAGAAGAATTTAGCAGTGGCTTTGACTATGACTCTCTTCTTGTATGGTGCCAAAATGGCCATATTAAAAAATTGACTGAGAACCTCAAACACACAATTGCTACCATGCTTGGTGGAGGTAAGAGCTTACATGTAATTCATGGTGACTAAAACCCATGGATTTTTTGGTTTAGATAGAGGAGTGTACAACCCCTAATTTTTTATGACTAGTTTAACAATGGTAAAAAAATACACTATCTGATATACTAGTGGAGATAACATTGGATTTTTGGCCAATAAAAATACTTATAAAGAACTACTATTGTTTTCTCCACAATAAAGAGCCTTTACACCCAATTATAATGTGCTTCTCGGATTAGCTTGGCACACTCGCTTGAAGGGAAAAAAGGTGGTCTAGCTAGCACAAGACTCATGATGGGGGTGAAAAGTATGAACCTTTTTTTACCTTCGATCAATGCCTAAGATGTGCGAGTAAAGAGTCATTATTGTATAATTATGGTCACCCAAAGGTATCATGCTAACAAAAGTTAATAACTTTGGTTAGAACCACTGCTAAGGGTTGCCGAGGAAATATACAACATGATTGGTGCTATCATTCTTGTATTTGACATTCAAGTGGAATTGTTATAGGTGTGAAAACCATTTTTGATGGATATCATTATGTAAATTTCTTTGTGTGTGCATGATTTGAAAAGGCTTGTGATTAGTGGGGATAAGGATCTCCTTCCCCATAATATAATGCTTCCATTTTTGACATTCTCGCATGATGGATAACATATCATTGTTATAGGTGGGGTATCTGTGGATAATATTAGAGAATGTTTCACTATTACAGGCCACTAAATTTCATGTTTGAGTGAGAAATACATCAATAGCATAGTTGAAGGAATATATCTTAATCTCAAATGGATGTTGCAAGGTCTAGTAAGGTGAGAACTGGTGTAGAGTAGAGGAAGTGTTTTATATCTTTGAATTATTTTTGTTGTGATTCATACCAAGAAAGCATTTCTTGAGCTCCACTCCTAGTCACTTGAATTAAGAGCTAAGTGATATGAGAGAACCCCAACATGAACCTTCGATAAGTTAGAAAGGACCAATAAGCGACTAATATTTGTTAGAGATGTTGGCATTGGTCAATCCTAAATGACATGGATGTTGGATGGGTGCACATGCACCCCGCATTCATCCACAATGTATTTTAAATTTTGAATCTATTACATGCCAAATGATCATTTCTCCATGTTCGCATACAACTTGTGTTTTCATGGGGTGCTTAAGATCTATTGAATGCAATGTAAATGTTGTTCCTAGGTTCTGCTAAAGATGAGGATGTCATCCAAATATAAAACCACCAAAGAATTTATGAACCATAGGATATCATCTATCATCCTCATGAACATTGTTATAGCATTAGTCAAGACAAATGATATGACCAACCACTCAAATAGGCCTTTGTTGAGCCTCAAAATTACTCTTTCCCTAGCAACTCTTCTCATTCCTTTTCTTTGTTTTTCCATAAGAAAGATGCATTCTCATCACTAATAACTGGTATATAGTGTCTTGAGGAGGACATTTCGTGATTTATATGTTATGCTTTTATGTTTTGTTGTTTGAATAAATTTTTGCATATTAGTTACGGAACACAGCCTATTCTGCAACTACCTCCATGCTCTAACAGGTTCCAGGTGTCAGAAGGAGAAACTAGCCACATGGGTAGCGTTAAAATTATCATGACATGAACCCTGTCCTATTCATTCAACCTAGGTCGAAAACGAAGATGGCATAAGACTACGGTCAATGGATAAATCAAACACAAAGAGACCAAGGGTAACAAGACTCTTTTTCGTGGTTAATTAATGCGTTTCATAGTGATGGGAAGCGTTATTCGGAGCAACTACTTGTACCTACAGACTCCAATATCCACTTGTACAAATGAATCCAACAACCACCATGTTTTGGATTTATTTCTCCAACAGCCGACGAAGAAATTCCACATATCTCTCTTCTACATGTTTGGCTGTAGCATGCTTTTCTCCACAAACAGTTATATGATTTTTCTTATAAATACCTATGTAAAGGACTAAAGAAGTTAGTAATAGTTTTAATGTGAAATCGAAGTTCTAGTCTATAATTTTTGGGTGTTTTGTGTCCCTATTTTAATATGAGAAGACCGCATGTTTTTATGAACATTTGAAGGCTTTTTCTTGGAGTTGATTGAGCAAATGTATCCTAATCAGTTGCAGAGGGCCCCTGCATTGAAGAAGGTTGCATTTTATTTATTTTTCTTCTTCTTGTTAACTGTAGATTCATCATTTTCTTTGTAAAACATTGTTTATAATCATTTTCTTACTAACAGTGTTTATAATGTAATTTCTATCATTTTCTTACTAACAATGTTTATAATTTAGAGCAGTTTCCATTAGCTTGATTTCTTTTTAGTTCTTATCAGTAGTTTAGAAGGTATAAATCAATAGTGTAATCTTGTTTCTTCAATTAGAAACTAACCTTGTTCCAGGATGAGAGTAGGATTGGAGAATGATAAGGATACATTGTTGGAGAGTTTACTTCATTCACTATTTTGCTAGTTTAAATTCTCAATTAAACTGATCAGTGTCATTTACTGTCTTTGCCATTTCATTTTTAGTTTAAAATACTAACTCATGGTGTTAATGAATGTTTAAGGAAAACCCTTCAAGTTGATAATTCATCCTTAACTAAGTGGTTGAACATTTTATCTATGCAATGAGTTATTTCTGCATCTTTGTATTTGCTTTCTCTTAGATTAATGAAGTACAAAATTACTTAAATGTCATCCCAAGGAGACGTTCTCCAAAAATTGAGAGGCAGAGTAACCAAGTATTTAATTTAGTTTTATTTCTATAATTAGTTAGACATCAATTGCAAATTTCACCTTCAGTTTTAATTCATGATTTGGAAAAAATGGGAAAATAAGAGTAGAAACTTTGTTTTCATTTCTTTCTTAGCTTTGTTTCCGTATCTTTCTTAGCTTTGTTTTCATTTCTTTGTTAGCTCTGCTTTCATTTTTAGATTTTGAGTAGTCTTTAAGAAAGTTAGATTTAGTTTAATAATTTACATTGTAAATCATTAGGCATTAAAAGAACAAAAAACCCCAAAACAACATAAAACATAAAAACAACGAAGTAAGAAGGGTTAGCTAGCACAAACAGTGCACTACACTTCATCAGTTTACGATACTTGGATTGATAATTTATGTAGAGCAATTTATGACACTAAATTGACCAAACATTTTGGCGCCTTTGCCGGGGAAGTGTAACTAGGTATCTTTATTTCTTACATTAAAAAAAAATGGTATGCATAGAGAAAGAGACTATAGGGATAGATTTATAGTTAGACGCAGAAATTCAATTCTTACAACACTACCTACTCCACCAAGAATAAGAAAAGACACACCTCCATCCCAAACTCATACTCCCAGCCATAGAACTCCTGAAATTCTAGGGGCAGAAATCCAATCAAAAGAATCTCCTACTCCATCTACCAAGTCAGTCCTAGGGGAGAAAAATCTTGAATCTCCAATAGTGGGAATAGCCTTTTTCACCTCCACAGGAGAGCAAATTTTAGTTGAAGAATTAGGAATATCTGGTGAGGAAGAAGAAGTAGAACCTCTCTCCCATATCCCATTAATAGAAGAACCAGCGGAGGAGAAAGTAACCTTGCAAGTTGAACCCTATACTGACCCTGAAAAAACTATAATGGTAGAAGAAGAACATGATGGAGAATTCACACTGTTTGGATGAGGGGGTGGAGGAGGAGGTAGAGGAAATAATGGAGGAGATAGAGGAAATAGGGAAATATATAATTCTTTTGGATTCCTTATAGTGGATGAAGAAACAAATGCCACAATGAAAAATATCTCACCTTCTGTCCTACCAAACTTCCATGGGTTAAAAAGTGAGGATCCTAAAACATTCTTATTTGAGTTTGAAGTCTTGTGCAGAACCTATGATTATCTAGAAGATTATCAAAAACTTAAGTTGTTCCCTTCAACAATGAAAGGAGCTTCTTTGAAGTGGTTCATGGGGTTAGTCACTCAGTCCATTAGAACATGGAATGACATGAATTTCTTTTTTTGGATAGGTATTTGGACTATTGCATGCCTACCAATCACAAAGATGAAGTGTTCAAAATGATGCAAAGAGAAGATGAAAAATTAGAGGATTTGATTAAGAGATTCAACTATAATTTGGAAAGAGAAAACATGGACAAATTAGATGAAGATACCTTGAAAGCTCTTTTACTAAAAGTCATTAGAGATGAGTGGATAGATATCCTTAATATGATGGGGAAATGAGATATCTCGCAACTCCCATTAAATGATATAAGAGAACTATGTATTCATCTCTCAAGAGGGAAATCCAAAATAGGGAAAGGTCCAAGAGATCCTTCTCTTGTTAGAGTAAGAAAATCTGCAACTAGGTTTGTAAGTAGGGCATAAATTGGTAATATGCTTAATGAATTTAAAATAGATATCTCAGGGAGTCTTAGTGAGCAAATAGACACCCTTAAGTGACAAAACAAGCAAAAAACCGAGGCTGACGTTTTAGCCATTTTTTTATCCAAAATGCAGAAAAAAAAAAACATGCTCTAAGAGAGTGTCCTTTGGATACAAAAGTTGTAGAAACTTGTATGATTTGCTCAGAAAGCCATGAGACCAAGGGTTGTCCTTCAATTTCAGGTCTTAAGGTTGTCTTTTAAGAGGAAACAATCCCAAATTTTGCATAACCTCTTTGTTTTGTTGCTAGAAAACCTTGGTAGGGGCCACAAAATCAGGGATTTAACAATCAAATGTATCTTCAGCCCCCACCAAATTGGAATTCTTGGCAGCAACCTTGGCCTCAATCTCAATCTCAACCGTGGGCACAAGGAGTACAAATCCTTATGGGAGATTTTCTAAATATTATCAATATCCTTCATCATATCAGAATTATCCTTCCCCACACATTCCACAACAAATTAGCAGCCACAACTTCAAAATTATAACCCTCAACTTTCATTACCATTTCCACAACAAATTCCACAAAAAAACCAAAATCCTCAACTCTTACTGCCATTTTAGCAGAAACCAAATCAGCTACCTGCCTAACCATTACCAGGCCCAAACAATAAAAATCCTCAGAATGCTTACATGGTAGAAGGACAACAATTTCCAACCTATATGATTACTCTAGATCTTAATGATGTTCAACTAAGATCCGGCAGGATATTAGAAAAGGAAAGACCTTCTGTAGTTATTCAAGAACAAGATAATTATGAGGAAAATTCTCTAAAGGTCAATAAAAGTTTTGAGGGAACATCTCTCCAAAACCAAAACATTGAAAAGAAAAACAAGAAGAATCAGTGAAACAACTCCTATTATTGAGCAACCAACACCTATTTCTAAACCTCCTTTTCCTGAAAGATTACAAATTGATAGAGGAGTAGAAAAGTAGATTATGTTGCCCAATTATGATTTTCTAGATGAATTGAAGAATTTCTGTATTAAAAGCCCTTTGCTACAAGATATTAAATAAATTCCAATTCTAGCCAAAACAATAAAGGAGTTGAGCATAAAGAAACCAGGAAGAAAAACAAAGGAAACAAAATGAATTCACCTAGTGGGAAAAATAGCAAACATAATGACGGGAAAAATTGCCATACAAAAATATGTGGATCCAAGAAGTCCAATTGCGAAAACACATAGCAATGGAGTTGAAATTCCAAATACATTGATTGACTTAGGGGCAGCAATAAACATCATGAGCAAACAAACTATGGAGCAGCTCAAGCTTCCTAATCTTCTTTACACACCTACCTTACTGCAACTAACAAATAGATCAGTAATCAAACCAGATGGAGTGTTAGAAGATATTTCAGTATCCTTAGATTCTTGGGAATATCCTATTGATTATATGATTTTAACTCCCAAGAACAATCTAGGATGATATCCACTCATATTAGGAAGACTTTGGCTAGCCACAGCTGATGCTTTTATTAGCTATAGATCTGGTGACATGTATATTTCTGATGGTAATTCAACAAAAAAATTTGCTCTATATCCTGTAGCAAAAGCAATCACAAAAATAGATGACAAAGAATGGATTGATGATGAAGATGATATTCAACTTCTCTTTACTATTTCAGATATTAGTGAAAATAGTCAAATTTTAAATACATTGGAAAATTTTGAATCATCTTCAGAATATGACCATGAGCAATTTCAAGAAAAATATAATGTTGAATATTTGTCATCTAGGCAGATGTCTCTCTATTCTATGGAAAAGTTTGGTAGCTTTACAATTGAAATCTTTCCAGGTAGGACATTGAACATAAACAAAAACTTGGAGAAACTACAACAAGAAGAGCTAATCAAAACATTATAGAAACATTCTGCTACATTTGAATGGGAATACACCGACATGAAAGACATTAATCCTAAAACTTGTATCCATCACATCTACATTGAGGAAAATTCTAGACCTATTAGATAACCTTAGAGAAGGATGAATCCAAATCTTAGAGAGATTGTGAAAGAAGAGCTCCAAAAATTACTGAATGTAAACTTCATTTACTCAATTTTAGATAGCTAATGGATTTCTTCTTTGGTAATTGTGCCTAAAAAGAATGGTAAATGGAGGGTGTGCATCGATTATTGAGAACTGAATAAAACAACCCTTAAAGATCATTTTCCTTTGCCTTTTATAGATCAAGTGTTAGATACATTAGCAAGTAAGAAGTATTTCTCATTCTTTGATGGTTTTAGTGGGTATAATAAAATTCAGGTAACACCTAAAGATTAGGATAAAACCACATTTACTTGTCTATGGGGAACTTATGCCTACCGAGTACTTCCTTTTGGGTTATGTAATGCACCTACAACATTCCAAAGAGCAGTACTAGAAATTTTTTCTGATTTAATATATGATTGTGTAGAGATATATATCGATGAGTTTACAGTCTATGGGAATACATTTGAAGAAGTTTTGGAAAATTTGGAAAAAGTTCTTAAAAGATGTAAAGAAGTAAACATTTCACTAAGCCGTGAAAAATGTTTTATGATGTTTACAGAATGTATTGTTTTAGGACATCACATTTCAGGAGATGGGATTAAAGTTGAAAAATCTAAAGTTGAAGAAGTTTTCTAGGATTTACAGGATACTATAGAAGGTTTATAGAAAATTTCACTAAAATAGCATCCCCACTCTTCAAATTTCTTACCAAAGATTGTGAATTCAATTGGAATTCTGATTGCCAGTTGGCATTTGAAACCTTAAAAACAAAAATTTCTGAAGAACTCATTTTAAGAGGTCCAAATTGGAAACTCCCTTTCCATATTTCAACAGATGCTTCAGATACAGCTCTGGGAGCTGTACTGGGACAAAAAGATTTGATTTCTTATGCCATTTAGTATACTAGTAAGAATTTGACTCCCATTGAGTTAAATTATACTGTGACTGAAAATGGATTTTTAGCCGTTGTTCATGCAATTAACAAGTTTAGACACTATATAACAGGATATGAAACCTTTGTTCATACATATCACTTTGCAATTAGATATTTAATGAATAAACCTATTACTAATGGCAGAGTTACAAGATGGCTTTTACTTTTGTAAGAATTCAACATTACTGTGCAAGATAGACATGGAAAACAAAACACAGTCATTGATTTCTTGTCCAGGATTCAAAATACCAAAGAAGATTCTCTGGTTGAAGATAAGTTTCCCGATGAATATATTTTTGCAGTAACTACTCAAACTCCTTGGTTTGCAGACATTGCTAATTATTTAGTCACATGAAAGTTACCTACACATTTGTTTCCTAGAGAGAAAAGAAAAATTATTTAGGTAAGTGCAAGATATTCATGGATCACTAACGAATTGTATAAAACAAGCCCAGATCTTATGATCAGAAGGTTTGTAAGGGAAGATGAAATGCCCGAGATTCTTAAGGCATGTCACGATGAGCCATGTGGTGGACACTTTGCTACAAAGAGGACAACCTATAAAATCCTTTATTTAGGATATTATTGGTCATCCATCTTCAAAGACGCCAAAGAATATTTCAGGAGGTGTGATAGCTGCTAAAGGGTAGGGAAACCTACTCCCTCAAATGAAATGCCATTACAAATTCAGGTACTCATTGAACCTTTTGAAAACTGGGCCTTATATTTTGTTGGGCCAATTAATCCTCCATCTAAGCAGAAGAAGTATATATTGGTATGCACTGATTATGTCACTAAATGGGTAGAAGCGAAAACATTACCTTTTGCTAATGAAAAGTCTGTAGTTAATTTTCTTTTTGAGGACATCTTCACTCGTTTTGGTGTTCCAAGAGAAATTGTGATAGATCATGGATCTCAATTTACATTTAAAATGGTGGAGGGTTTTGTGGAAAATTACAAGATAAAAGATGGGAAATCTACTCCATATCATCCACAAGAAAATGGTTAAGTGGAATCTACAAATAAAGTGATTGAATGAATCCTTACCAAGACTATGCATCTACATAGAAGAGATTGGGCAGAAAGGCTTCTTGAAGCCTTATGGGCCTATAGAACTACATTGAGGAACACAACGGGACATACACCCTATGGATTTGTTTATGGGAAACAAGTCCTATTCCCTATAGAGTTCCAAATCAGAACTTTCAAGATGGCAGTCCAACTGGGACTAGATTTATTATAGGCAAAAAAGCATAGGCTGGAGCAATTAAATGAACTTGATGAAGTCAGGCAAGAGGCAATTCAAAGGACTAGTTTAGTCCAACAACAGAGGGCTAAATGGCATGACAAATATATCAAGGACAAGAGGTTTCAAGGGGGAGATTAGGCACTATTGTTTGATTCAAATTTTAAATATTTTGAAGGGAAGTTTCAAACTCATTGGCTTGGGCCATATGAGATTGAAAAAGTCTTTAGTAATGGAGCAGTGAGGATAAGAACAATAGATGAAAGTAAAACTCCTCTTCTTGTGAATGGTCATAGATTAAAGATATATCAGAAACCAATTTCAAAAGAGGAGTTCATTAAGATTTTCCAAGACAATTTTGAAATGAAGCTAGTGAAGAAGAATTCTTCTTCTCCACTAACTTAGTATTTATTTTTCCTTAAAAAAAAAGAAAAAAAGACAAAGAAAAACAAATATAAATTGTATAAGGTTGAAAACCAATCATTGATTAGCATACTTATATAGAAAATACAGGGTGAAAATCAGAGGTTTCTGACACCCTATATTTTCCATTTTCTTTCTATAATAAGTAGTGACAAAAAGCTATAGTCACTTTGCAGTTTAGATTCTACAAATTCATCATCTCATCTCGCCTCACTCCGTTTTGTTTTCGCAGTTTCACTTCATCTCATTATCATATTTTATCAATAATTTTTTCAATTTTTCCTTTAACAACTTTCATTCTATTTTTCATTTCATTTATTATCTTATCTTACATCTCATTTCATTTCACTTACATAGCCACTTCCATTTCATTCATGATCCATAAGCCATATTTCACTTTCTCTTTCACGTTCTGCAGCTAATCTAATTTTGTAGCTACAATTTTTTTATTAGTTCAGGCATAAGTGTATAACTCATAATAAAATCATGTATGTAGGGAATTGAAAAAAAAATCAATTTTTGAAGACTAAACATGCTCAAGGTACCTGTGGATCAACATAAAAAAAATTAGCAAGCGAAAGGTAAAGGTTCCAAAGTTAAACGCAAAGATTTATTTCAGAAGGCAATTTGAAAACATAAGTTTGTATAGTATGTATAATCACATGTCTCCTTAATCGACCATCATTTGATTTGACCGCCACTATATCTCCTTCATATATGCAATCTTTAATGACAAACAACCTCAATGATTCTTTCATAACAAATCTTCGCTTCAAACTCCATAACCTGTACTCAAACAATCCTCCACAACTCCGCCTGTTAACGGTCAAAATGATGATGTGACCTACCTATCTACGACTCTCTAAACCCTTACTATCTATTTATTACATGCAAACCCTTAAGTTTATCTCTCCTATAACACGTAGTCATTCTATCACATAGACAACAATCATTCCATTTTCATATACACACAGTCTTTCAATTTTCATATATACGCAGCCATTCCATTTCCATACACACAGTAATTCCATTTCTTAAATAACACTTGTTTTATAGACAATAAGAGTAATTTTGAAGGTTAACCGAAAACAGGGGATATGGGGCTTATTGTCAGGATAGAGCACGTAGGGGTAAAGTATATGGAGGGGTATCCACAGCTTAAAGGGAAGCTACATAAGGCTAGATGGTTAAATTTTATTGAGAAAATTGACGGCTAACACAAGGAAATTACCAAGTCTTTTGCAAGATCATTTGATGGCATAGAAGTGGAGACAAGAGATATTAAATTTGCAGTCGCAGAATCCTTCATAGCAGAAATAACAGAGTTGCCGAGAAAAGGAGAAAGATGGTTTAAAAACAAGGAATTTCACGATGAATCTGGATAGTGATCCTTAGAAACCCAGGTATGGATGTTATAGTATTTAGGAAGGGAATTCCTATTTCAGCACTCAAGAACAAATGGGGTAATATGTTGTTGATACTGAAAAAATTCATTACATGTCAAGGAAGATTTAGGTTTATGTATGTTTACCATATACACTTATTAATGAATTTCTTAGAAAATGGAACCATCAACCTTCCCTTCTTCTTTCTAAACAGTCTAAGAAGGATGGCTACAAATTTCCAAAAGAAAATTGAATCCATAGAAACAACTATGTATCATCATGGATTAGTGAAAATACTAGTTGAATTCCATTTGAAAATTATAGGGGATACTTGGGAAGATTTCTTGGTAAGAAATTTTTTCCAGGATACTCTAGAGTCACCTGAGGAGAGTTATGTTAAGAATAGTAGGAGGAGAAAGATTAGCGTTAATATTCAAAAAAAATCTGGAACCTCCTCAGAAAAGAATGATGCAGAGACAACTTCTAAACCAGAGGTTAGAAAGTAGACCAAACAAAAAGGAAAAATGAAAGAGAGAATAGAAGAAATCAATGAAGAAATTCCTGAACCTTGATCACCACAAGAAGATGAACAGTTACTCTCTGAAAGACTGACCAAGATTAGGGAGAAAATCAAGAAAAAGAAGAAGATAGGGAAGAGGAAGAAGGACACAAGAGAAGAAACCATAAGCTTCCAAAACTTGAGAAAAAGCTCTAGACTCCGAGGTAAGGTGAGGAAGGTAACATCAAAAGGATCCCAGTTCATAAACTTAGAAGAACAAACCCCAGTTCAATATCCTGACAATATTCCACCTAAACACAGTCCACAAAACTCTCCTCCACAGAATTTTGAAGGCAGCCCAAATAGAGCTTCTCCTAGCATAAATCTAGTACAACAACAATTCTATGACTACATAGAGTCATTAGAGAGGAAGGATACCTCAATGGATCTAGGATCCTCAACCAATCCAGAGTAGCTTTTCAATCCCAAGAACCTCTGATTGACTCCCTCAAATAGGAAATCTATGAGTTGGAGATATTGAACAGGCATATTAAGAAAGAAAATGAAACCCTGAAGGAACAAAGTAAACTAGATAAAGCCATCCATGACAATACAATACTGCACCTAGGGCTATGGTACAAGAAGAATAGGAAGTTGAAGAGGAAAAATAGGAATTTGAGCAGAACACTTATCAACCTCAAATACAAAGTTCTTATGAAGAAGCCTAGGATGACAGTCAGTGCAAGAAGAAGTAAGAAAAGGAAGTTGGATGTGCTGGCAAAAGTGTTAGAACAGATGCAATAGGAGAAAGAAGTTCACATTTTTGAAAATTGCATGGGGACATGCAATGATTTTGCAGTGGGGGTATGTTGAGCTTCAAAATTACTCTTTCCCTAACAACTTTTCTCATTCATTTTATTTATTTTTCCATAAGAAAGATGCATTCTCATCACTAATAACTAGTATATACTGTCTTGAGTAGGACATTTAGTGATTTACATGTTATGCTTTTATGTTTTTCTATTTGAATAAATTTTTGTATATTGGCTATGGAATGCAGCCTATTTTGCAGCTAACCAACTGTTTCACAACTACCTCCATGCTCTAATAGGTTCTAGGTGTCAGAAGGAGAAACTAGCCACATGGGCAGCTTAGAAATCATCATGACATGGACCCTATCCTATTCATTTATTCCAGGTCGACAAAGAAGATGGCATAAGACTATGGTCAATGGATAGGTTAAACACAAAGAGCCCGAGGGTAATAGGACTCTATTTCGTGGTTAATTAATGCATTTCACAGTGATGGGAAGCATTATCCAGAGCAACTACCTGTACCTACGGACTCTAGCAGCCACTTGTACAAACAAATACAACAACCACCATGTCTTGGATTTATTTCTCTAGCAGCCGAGGAAGAAATTCCGCATATTTGTCTTCTACATGTTTGGCTGTAGCATGCTTTTCTCCACAAAAAGTTATATGATTTTTCTTATAAATACTTGTGTAAGGGACTAAAGAAGTTAGTAATAGTTTTAATGTGAAACCAAAGTTATAGACTCTGTAATTTTTGGGCGCTTTGTGTCCCTGTTTTAATATGAGAAGACAACATGTTTTTATGAACATCTAAAGGAGTTTTCTTGGAGTTGATTGAACAAGCATAGCTTAATCAGTTGCAGAGGGCCCCTGCATTGAAGAAGGCTTCATTTTATTTATTTTTATTCTTCTTGTTAACTGTAAAGTCATCATTTTCTTTCTAAAACAATGTTTATAGTCATTTTCTTACTAACAATGTTTATAATGTAATTTCTATCATTTTCTTACTAATAGTGTTTGTAATTTAGAGTAGTTTCCATTAGCTTGATTTCTTTTTAGTTCTTATCAGTAGTTTAGAATATAGAACTCAATAGTGTAATCTTGTTTCTTCAATTAAAAACTAATCTTGTTCCAGGATGAGAGTAGGATTGAAGAATGATAAGGATACATTGTTGGATAGTTTACTTCATTAATTGTTTTTCTCGTTTAAATTCTCAATTAAACTGATCAATGTCATTTACTGTCTTTGCCATTTCATTTTTAGTTTAAAATACTAACTCGTGGTGCTAATGAATGTTTATGGCAAACCCTTCAGGTTGATAATTCATCCTTAACTAAGTGGTTGAACATTTCATCTATGCAATGAGTTATTTATGCATCTTTATATTTGCTTTCTCTTAGATTAATGAAGTACATAATTACTTAAATGTCATCCCAATGTGACTTTCTCAAAAAATTGAGAGGCAGAGTAACCAAGTATTTCATTTAGTTTTATTTTGTAATTAGTTAGACATCAATTGCAAATTTCACTTTCAATTTTAATTCATGATTTGGAAAAAATGGGAAAATAAGAGTAGAAACTTTGTTTTCATTTCTTTCTTAGCTTTGTTTCCATATATTTCTTAGCTCTATTTTCATTTCTTTCTTAGCTCTATTTTAATTTTTAGATTTTGAGCAGTCTTTAAGAAAGTTAGATTTAGTTTTGATAATTTACATTGTAAATCATTAGGAATTAAAAGACCAAAAAACCCCAAAATAACATAAAGCATAAAAACAACGAAGTAAGAAGGGTTAGCTAGCACAAACAGTGCACTACACTTCATCAGTTTACGATACTCGGATTGATAATTTATGTAGAGCAATTTATGACACTAAATTGACTAAACAACTTTCTCTAAACTTGAAGGTTGTCTTTGATACGTTAGTTTATTCAATTGGAATTTAGTTTGACGTCACATAAATATTACTAAAGAACTTAGAACCCTTAAGACGATCAAGAATATTGTCAATCTAAGGGATCAAGTATCTATTTTTGCTAATTATTGTGTCCAGGCCTCTATAATAGATACATAGTCTCCATGTCCCATCCTTCTTTTGCATCAACATAATTAGAATCTTGCAAGGTGAAGAGCTTGGTAGAAGGTGGCCCTTTCAAAGGAGATCATAAATCTAAAGTTTTATTTCATCATCCTTTAAGAGATATCATCTATATATTAGGCCATTAGGTAAAAGTGCAATGCTTATCAAGTCAATCAAGTGTTGGCCTAATAATATAGAAGCACTCCCACAGGGTGAGTGCATATATCTTTGTATGTCTCTACAATCTTGTCCAGCGACTTTTGTTGTGAAGAGAGGACCCATGTTGAGGCTATGATGTTTGTAATGACCTTCCTCTCATCATTTGAATAAACCATGAGGAGGAGAACCTTTGGGGTTTAAGAGATTACCTTTCAACATTTTTCTAAGATTAATGAAATTGTAGTGGTAAAACTACCTTTGGTACCCTATATAGATGACATCCTAGAGGAATAATCATAGTATGAGGATGAGACTCATCAATAACATGATATTTTCATGTAGAAGGTGTGACAACTCCTTTTTGCTACCTCTCTTGTAAGTATCACCGTGATTTTTAATTCATGCAAATATTGTGGAAATGTAAACATAATGATTGGTTGTGAGGAGTGGACATAAATGAAAAGTTTTGGGGAGGTGATGCTTAGGAATTTGTTAACTCATGTTATTCATTTAATGGCCACCATTTTTCTTGATTGGGTTTAATGGCCTACATGAAAGGAAAGAAGGTGGAGTATGGGCTGCTGAATGGAGGATAATCCCACACCACCTTTTTTTCCTCATGGGATGTGATGTGCAGTCAACATGTAAGAGGTTGCAAGGGGGTCAGGAAAAATAGGGAAATGAAAGAGAAGAATGAAGGGGGCGCCAGGGGGGGAAGGTGAATTTGGAAAGATGAGGAGGAAAGGATTAAGGGTGGAGAAAGTCAGGAAAAATTGGGGTCGAGATTGAAAAGGAACAAAAAAATAGGCAGTGTGATGTAGGAACTTGTATGTCGGGTTAGGCATATAGGGTTACGAGTGGACTCATGAGGTAGAAGAAGAATGCTAGAAGCAATGCTAACATTTGAGTAGTAGCATACTAGAAATCATGGGTGGAGAGAATAAATAGGTGGAGACATTGTGCCTTTTGGAATCTTGTAAGGTGGAGGAGGTGGAACACAATGTGCCCTAGATCCATGGTTATCAAAGGAAAATATATGTGTGTTTAGATATATGTGGGGTTAGTAGCTGAATATTTAGTGTGCTCTAGATTCTTGGTTGGATAGGTGGAGACACTGGGGGTGATAATCTTGAACTAAGTGGGTAGAGACACAGTGGTCTCTGGAAATTTTGGCTCAAGAGGATTGGACCCAGGTTCAAAGAGTACCATGCACCAAAAAACCCTCAACCACTAGCCCTTTTGGTAATGACCTGCAAGAAGATCATAGTATCACCCGAAATGGTTATGGGAGGTTGTCGAAACAGGTTTCTGCAGCTAGATGGATATGCGCACTATGGAATCCATGTGTTTACTTATGTTTTATACCTATCTACAACTTTGCATACATAAATAATTTTACACTAATGATTTACTTCACAGATTTTCACTTATCACATAAATATATCAGAGAATAGTATAACATGTACTCTTTCACATAGTTCAGTAAAAAGCATGCATAACAGTATGTATAAACATAGATAATGAACAAAGATACACAAGAATTCACCAGATTCTCTTCTTCTTTATTAAGATAGTGTAGGTTTTAACCCTGTACAGAAATTACCTACATACGAATTCTAAATCACATGAAAAATAAAAATGCGAGAGCATAACACATAAAACACATATACACAGAGATTTCCGACTGGATCCCAAAACCGGGACTACCAGCTTGATTTTTCATTATGTTCCTTTCAATGTTACAATACATATTTATACATGCTGAAGCATCCAATACCATGGACCGAAAAGCAAAAACCATCGCGTCCAATACCATGGACCGAAAACCATTGCGTCCAAAAACATGTGCGAAAATCATGCACAAAACCATAGGTGGGTCTGCCCATCCTAACATAGGGTCCAAAACCAAAATTTTCCGGGGTGCTGCCCCAGAACCCATAAAGTGGGGTTACGAGTATGCCTCAAACCCCCTGTGACCCTCTCCCATTACACAATCGGTGCAACGAAGGGGGGCTCCGCCCCCTCTCTAACTCCCCTGTTGACTATGTGGGCTAGTTGTGGAAAGAATATAACACAAACCAACAATTTTGTGAGTTCAAAGCTTTGGTTGAGAAAGAATCAGGAAGGAAGATCAGGGCCTTGCAAAGCAACAATGGTGGAAAGTATGTCTCTCAAGAGTTTAAGGACTTCTATGTTGCAGAAGGAATTAAATGGGAGTTGACGGCACCTCATAACCCACAAAAAAATGGAGTGCTCGTGAGGAAGAACATAATGATTGTGGGGGTAGCTCGGGAGATGCTGCATCACCAAGGCCTACCACTTCATTTGTAGGCTAAAGCATGCAACACAACGGCCTATTTGCAGAATAAAAGCCCGCATCACATACTTGGGATGAAGACACCAAAGGAAGCTTTCTCTGGGAAGAGACTAGATGTGGGTCACTTCAGGATCTTTGGCTCATCGGTTTATTGCCATGTGACCAAGGATGCCTGGAAGAATCTAGAGCTGATAGTAGAGTTGGGGATACTTGTGGGGTGCACTGATACTCCCCACAACTATTGGGTGTATTTGCCTACCAGTCGGACAATGGTTCGCAGAGATCTTAAGTTCGATGAGCTAAAAGCCATGCGAGTTTCCCTTGAGAGGGAGCTCAAGATGTAAGCAGAGGAGGAACTTTTGGTTCCTAAGGAGGAGGAGCTTCAGACTGATGCAGAGCAACCACATGCAGAGGTTTCAGGAGTGGAGACATCCACTCATGTAGAGTCTTCTAGAGATGGGCGGAAGCGCACGAGAGAAGCTGACAGATTGTTTTTGGATGTGAGATAGAATGTGGGAGAGCCATCTTCTCAGTGCAGACAGAGGAGGTCACCTGAGTGGTACACTGGTTACATGGCCCTTGTTGGGGAATGTGTAGAGACCAAACCATCTTCCTTTGAGGAAGCAGTGTAGCCGCCGGCTTAGGTTGATGCTATGGTGGAGGAGTATGACTCCATAGTTCAAAAGAGTGTTTGGGATGTTGTTCCAAGACCGGAGAACAAGTCAGTCATGAGTTCCAATTGGCTTTACAAGGTAAAGCAAGCTGCTGATGGTAGTGTGGAGAAACATAAGGAAAGGTTTGTTGCCCGTGGTTCTTCACAGGTCGAGGGGATTGAATATGATGAGACTTTTGCTCTTGTAGCAAGGTATTCATCTATCAGATCAATGTTGGCACTATCAGCACAGATGGGTTGGAAGATCCATCAGATGGATGTGAAGACTGCATTCCTCAATGGTAAGATTGAGGAAGAGGTGTACATAGAGTAGCCAGAAGGATTTGAGACCTTTGATTGCGAGTCGCATGTGTGCTGACTCAAGAGAGCTTTGTACAGGTTGAAGCAAGCACCTCGTGCTTGGTACACCAGGATCGACAACTACTTCACTGGGTTAGGCTTCACAAAGAGTGAAGTGGATGTGAACTTGTACCACATCATGGTGGAAGGTAAGCAGTTGATCATTGTTATTTATGTTGATGATCTAATATTGACAAGTGATTATTAGTTTATCATGTCTTGCAAGGAGGACCTTACAAGAAAGTTCGAGATGAAAGACATGGGTCTCATGCACTACTTTCTAGGCATGGAATTGTGGTAGAATAATGGGGAAGTGTTTGTGTCTCAAGGCAAGTATGCCAATGAGATACTTAGGAGATTCCACATGGCGAAGTGCAAGCCAATGCAGACTCCTCTAGTAGGCAACTTGAGGAAGGAGGATGCTACTTCAAGAGAAGTAGTAGAAGCTACTGTGTACAGACAACTTGTGGGTTCACTAATGTACTTCCTGAACACATGACTAGATTTGTGCTATGCGGTGAACCAACTGAGTCAAGCTATGGTTCAGCCTACCAAGCTTTTTTAGAAGGAAATGAAGCATGTTTTGAGATACCTTAGAGGCACATCTTAGTATAGATTATGGTATAGATGGTCAGAGGGAGTGAAGCTACAGGGCTTCATAGATGTAGATTGGGCAGGAAGTCCATCAGATCAAAAGAGCACATTAGGAGGAATTTTCAACCTTGGTTCAGCTGCAGTTTCTTGGTACAACAGGAAACAGAGGTCAGTTTCACTCAACTTAGTAGAGGTTGAATAGGTGGCTGCAAGTCAGGCAACATGGGAGACGATTTAGATGCGGAAAATTCTAGTCGGTTTGTTTTATCATAGGATGGATCCAACTGTGATATATTGTGATAATCAGAGTTGTATCAAACTCTTTGAGAATCTAGTATTTCATGACAGGTCCAAGCATATCGACATTCAATATCATCATCTCAGAGACTGTGTGGTGAGGAGGATCATGTTGTTGCAGTATATTTCGACTGAGGAGCAAGATGATAACATTTTGACTAAGGCATTGTCAAAGTTTAAATTCGAGTTCCATAGAGACAAGATCAGGGTGGTAGATAATCCCTATCTTGTTGAGAGGGAGTGTTGAAAATAACAACAAGAAATGCTAAAAATATAAATGCTAAAAATCACATTGCTATAGATAGCATTTCAAGATATATTCCAATTTTAATTTGTCCTTGAATTAAAATTCGAATTTAATCTCACTAGCTGTTTGAAAAATAATTAATTAAATCATCTTGAGTTAATTACTTGGCGAAATTCAAATATGAAGTCTTTGTGAAGGCATGCAACAATTATCCCTTTGATTGAGGAAGTTATCCCTTAATTAAGGAGATAAGGATGAGTCGTATTTGAGTTGTAATTAGTTAGCTCAGTTAACTGAGTTAAGTCCAGTTAAATTAGTTCCAAATAGTTTGTGGAACTAATTGTGAGTTCAATTAGTTAATGCATGCATGTATGCAACTAGTGTTCTCTAGATAACTGAATATTCTCTCATAAATAACTCATGCATGTCAGTTCAAAAAAAGACCCAGTTGAGATTAAAGGCAGGGACATTGTACTATCAGTTGCTAGAATATTCCTATGAGAATATCTCTTGCATGCAGAAGGAATTCATTCCTTAAGGATTGCTAAGTTACTACAGAGGTCAAAGCAGTGCGTGAGGTGAGAATCACACAGGTGGCAGCTGGAGGACCCAAGAGAAATTACAGAAGGAAATAGGAGGCTTGGAGGACAGAGGAGGAGGCATATGTGTTGTCTATTCTGTCTATGAGCATCAATGAGGGATTGTACTGAGAGTTGGATAGCTTGAGAGCTAAATCTTTGTGTAATCCTGAGATATTTTCACTTGTGCGATAATACAGATAGCAGGGTTTTTGGCTGAGGCTTTCCCTAGAGTATTCTTCTGTGTTTCATGTGTGATTGAATCTTCTTCTCTGTTATATGTGTTTTGTTTAATCTTGCTCAAAAAGCGATTAAGCTTCCGCAAGTTTGTTTGTAGAAGTAGATTAAGTATTTTGCTTTAGTACATTGCATAATCAGTTTAATCTACAGTGAGAATTTCTACAATACTTATTTAGATATAAAAGAATTTATCAATTGCTGAAGTCCTTTTACAACTCTTTGGTTGCGCAATAATTTCATACAAGTTTGAACAAAATATTGTAAAGTATTTACCTTACATGCTGCATCATGTTCTTGTATTGTTAGAGCTTGGATTTGTGTCGAATATGTTACACCACAACTATTCTTATAATTTTGCTGTGCACTAGATGTCGAAGCTCCTATATCCATAAAGAGTCACTTCACTTCCATAAAAAAATATTTTTATTTCTTAACATCAAAGGCAGGAGCTTTATTCGCAATATTTCTTACCCATGTGGCTTCAATGTCCTTTTTTCCATCTGCTTTATCATTTCTAGCTGCAACTCCACTCCTTGTTACAATATTAATGCGAGGTTCATCTGTCCTTGGCTCCGCAGTCATCATCTGAATGTTTTGTGCTGGCTATTGATTTTTCTTTTCTTGCATTTTTTCCATAAGTACTAGACACTCCTCAATTACATGATCAAATTATTTGCAATACTTACATGTCGTAGTAGGATTTTGACTCTTGCAAAGTGACCTACCTAGCCATAGTTGTAACAAATAATTTGTCTGCGACCTCGACTAGCTCTGCCACCTCAACCTTTTCTGGGTAGCCACCTCGACCACCACACTGTCCACTTCCTTCCTTTCCATGTTCTTTAGCTTACATTCTATAGGAGACATATTTAATTAAATTTTGAATTAAATAGTGGATCTAGAATTCAAAAATAACCAAAAAACTCAATTCTATTGATGTCCTTGTAATAAAATGTTTCCAATTTTAATGAAATATGTGTTATAGGCATCAGTACTGCACTCTATCATCAATTCAAAAGCTTGACTTTTGTTCTCATCATGCCCTACTGATTTTCAAAATTTGCAATATAAGTTTCTTGAAGTCTGGACATACTTCTGCAATAAGTAGCAATCTTCTGCATGATGTTCAACTCTAGTTTTACATATCTCACACCATAAGCTACATCTAAGATTCAAAGGATTCGATGGAACACTGGCCATGTAGTTTCTGTAGGGAGGGAATTGATCTTTAGAATGGCCTTCTGATTTACAATTTGTACACCACACTTCCTCACAGACTTCTTTAATTTTATTCATATCTTGTATCTACAGAGTCAAATTTTCCAACTGAATCTGGATTTGTTACATTCTTGCATTGGCATCCCCTATAGGCGAAGCTTCTAATTTCATCGCAAGTTCTAAATATTCGGCTTGAGTTTCTATCTTCTATTGTGACAAAGGCAATCTTATATGTGGAAGCAACGCAAATATAAACCATTCTTTATGTTGCTATGAAGCTATTTCGAAGCTCACCCGATCCAATAATATCTTGAATCTTTGATCAAATTCCCAAAGCGACTTAGTAGGCTTTTGTTTGATTTCTTTTAATTATTTGATGCACCGCGACTTAGACTTCAGCTTGTTAAATTCTTTTACTAGTGTTGTTTTAATGTCTGCAAACGATCTGATCTGATTTCTCGAATACTTCATGTACCATGTTAGCACTCTATCTTAGAATTTTGTGAAAAGTTGTGATTTCTTCATATTTTCATAATGGACCTGCTTCATTGTCCATGCTGCTTTGCTAAACTGCTCAGGATCCTCTGATCCAGTCCCTTTAAATATAGGTAGCTTAATATCATCGACCATAGTTCTTCTCAGAGGGGGAGGGGGAGGGGATGGGGGAGGGTATTCGTAAGGGAAGGGGGTAGTTGGACAAAGAAAACCAAAAGAATCTTGATTACTACTTGATTATGGCTTCGGAGAAATTTTAGGCTGGAAGGGTGAATACTACAGAGTTCCTTCATGGTTCTCAAGGTGGTTTTCTTCACTTTCAGACTCACTCAATAGGAGGTTATAGTTAGTTTCTATAAAAGTATTTAGATATTGGCCACAAGATCTCTTCCTAGTGTCTATTTTATATATTTTTTCACTTCACATTGTTCCAGTTTCTTCTTCGGATCTTATCCCAAACATAAGTAACTAATAATTTGACTGCATTCATAAAATTCGCTTTTCGCACAAAAGCATCTTAATCCAAAGTTTTAGAGATTTCAAGAACTTGCCTCATGGTCCTTCGAAAAATTCCATTCTGATTCGTTATACGACATAATCCAATCTACCACAAACTCAATAATGAAACCTCCCAAGATGCTATCAATCCAGAAGTCAACAACTATTGAGATATTATTTTCAGTGTTCTTGAGTCACTGTATCACTTCAGGAGTCCACTCCTTATGTTCGTATCCTTTAAAATAGTTCTTTCTCTTGGTAAACCTTGATATCGACTCGTATAGCTCAACATGAAATGAATCGAAGAAGATTTCGTATTGATCTTCAAAAATATACTTACACAACCACCTATTGGTTGATAGATGAGGGTTTCTATTCTCTTTTTTTCTACAAATTCTCGTTCCTTTTGTTTTACCCAATCTTGGATTTATTTCTTCAATGGATGCCACATAAACATCCCTCAAATAGATCTTGGTCCTGACAATAGAACTATTTTTTGGCTTAGGTTGGGATGAACCAAGTTCAGATTTTACTACGCACCAACAAAACCCTCAATCACTGGCCCTTTCGGCAACGACATGCAAGCAAGTCCCTATATCACCCGAAGTGACTATGGGAGGTTGTAGAACCAGGTTTCTACAACCTTGAGGGATACTGTGATGTGTCAATTTTACATTTTCTTATCCTTTAACACTTATGAACTACTTCACACTTATATATTACTTCACATAATTACATTCATCACTTAAACATATCATAAACATATATAAAATTCACAGTACTGAAATAAAGTGCAGATAATAAGGAAACACATGAAGACATAGATTTTACCGTGGTTCATCCTAATGTGGGACTACATCCACAAGAACTATTTCTTATAATAGAGAATTTGGTACAACAATAGTTCTTCATCTACGCGCACAACCACAAGTTGTCTGCGCACTAGACTACAGACCGAGGCCTCCACGCACTCAGTTGCGGAGCCTTTCCCTTTCTCAGAAGTACATATCACAAAGATACAACCATACAACATAGATCTGGATCAATACATAGATAGATTCATTCCTTCTTTATTATACATGCCTATATATAATATTACATGGAGGGATTACATCGCTACATTACCATGGATCCAATACCATGGTTTCCAAAATACAAGGAACTATGGTCCAAAACCATCTAACCTTTAAAATGTTATATGCTTTTACAAAAAGTCAGGGGATTCGCTGTAAATCCCCTATATTGCGTGGAGATTTTGCTACGTAGTCTTCATTGTGCCCTGTTGCTCTGATGCACAGTCCACTTCGCACTCTGCGACATCCTTTGTACTATGTGCTCCACAAAATTTAGCAACCTTGCCTAAAATCTGGCCAAGTTGGACTAAGCCCAACATAGTTTTCTTGGAGTACTCTTATAGGGTGTGGCATACATGGATTCTTGCAGTGAGAAGGCAAAGGAAGAGAAGGAAACCGTAAGAAGGCATCGATATTAGTAGCTACACCAGACTTGATTGCAAGTACTGAGTTGCATGTATGTTTCCTTCACTAGTTTTGGCATGCATGACACATGCATGTGGTTTCTTGGTTGAGATCTATCATTGACATGGGAGATTGCTAGGAATGATAGTGGATTGCCTATCCTTGCCATTTTGTGGATAGCCATGGATATTGTGGGTTTATTTCCTTGTTTGTATTGGTTGGTTCTCATGATTTCCTTAGCTAGGGTTGATTTATTAGTTCGTGGAAGCCTTGGTTGGATAAACGCTCCGGAAGCCCTGTAATGGCTTGGGTTGAGTTACTAGTCCTGGAAGCCTTGGTTGGAAAAACACTCTAGAAGCCTTATAACAACTTGGGTTGAGTTACTAGTCCTGTAAGCCTTGATTGGACAAACACTTTGGAAGCTTGAAAACAATTGTGGGTTGAGTTACTAGTCCTGGTCCTTTAGTTGGACAAACACTCTGGAGCCCCACATAAACTGTGGGTTGAGTTACTAGTCTTGGTAGCCGCGCTGGAATAAATTATCTGGAGCCCTAAAAGATTAGGATGGAGACAGATCAGATGATGGTTTTGGTGATGTTCAATCGTGAGGTGGAGTCACCATTTGATGGGTTGAGGTGGATGGCCTATGGAAGTCTTGGATGGTTTTTTATTGATGTGTTCTATGAGATCCCACATTCATGCTTGGAATATGGCACGGGGGTGAATGTGTAGGGACTAACCCTACATATTTTTTTTTTAATGCTAAAAATACAACCATAAGGAAGATAGCTTTAGGAACCCAAAAATTATTAAATAGTATATAAAAATTTCCTGAATTTCACTTCATTGAACATATCATCTAATTTACATACATCTAACTAAAACCATAAATAAGTCATAAAAGAATATAATACAACATAGATACCATTCACTAGAAGACGAGATTCAAACTTGACTTGCTGCTACTTGTCTTCCTTTGTTGTCGGGCGCCTCCGAGTGTGAATGTCGATGTGCTTGATCTGAATTCAATGACCCACCGATTGACCTCCCAACCTACTACTTGGGTACTCTCCTTCCCCGCGGACCCCCGAGCTACAATGGGGTTGTACAATAGAGGAATGTATTAGCTGGTAGAGGAGAGCACTCCTTGGCTCAAGATTCCCCTCTCTAAAGTCCTCTACCTCACCAAACTCACTATAGCTCGTAGTCACTAATCTAACATAGTCTCATCCATCCAACATTAGGGTAAAGAAAGGTCCCTTCTCCCATGGCTTGCCCCTTCTTTTATAGGAGTCCTCATAGGTGACACTTGGAATTTCATGCATATTAATTATTTTTGATAATTCAATAGTTTGATTATTCACCCACCCATATGTCACTCTCTCATCAAGGATCTCCAAAATTATTTACTTAAATTTTAGTTTAAAAATAATTTTTTTCTCACCTCAACAGGATTCCTATTTCTTCTCCTAGTTGTCTCTTGATCCCCCTTTTTAGTCCTTAATTTGTGTTCATTACTAAATTCAATTAACGAGTCAAGATTTGATCCCCTATCTACTCCCTAATTTAACTCAAGTCATCTTTGAGATGGATATTCTTATGTTGGTTGTTGCCACTTGGAGGTTCTCCACATTTCTCTAAAATTTAATTTATTAATCTTATTTTAATTCACCATCCTCTTCTCTTGATTAAGTTTAACTATTTTAGGATTAATATTTATCCTTACATTTATGTTCCTCTTTCCCCTTTTTACCTAATTAAACTACATGATCTATCTAATATTTTCCAACATGGGGAGGGTAGAGTTTTTAAGATAAAATATTTTATTTCTTCCTATGATCCTCTTAATCCAAGTTTTATTATTGATTTAATTACCTCGGTTTCTAACACCCTTTACCCTTGATGTAAATTTACCTAGTTTTCATTTCTTGATTATATTAATTAATTAATTTATTGTTAATGATTCCAAGGGTGCCAAGTTTAGTCATGCCCTTCAAGAACTTCCCTTGAAGTTCCAAGGGTGCCACACCTAACAATTTATTTGTGATGCCAAGGGTGCCATGTTTGGTCGTGCCCTTCAAGAACTTCCCTTGAAGTTCCAAGGGTGCCACCCCTAACAATTTATTTGCGATGCCAAGTGTGCCAAGTTGGTCGTGCCCTTCAATAAATTCCCTTGAAATTCTAAGGGTGCCACACTAGTTGCCCTTTAAGCATCAGTGGCTACGAGGGGAAAATATAGGTGCAACAATAGAGACCACTATCATCTCTTATGTTTCCCGCTATAGTGAGACTAATGGTGTTGGGGATCAAGGAATCCACCTTGATACGTGTCCCCCGGTAAAATCCTCATGAGCGACCCAAATTTGGGACCTGCCCTCATGGCATTGTGTTCTTCAAGGCGAAGGTGTTTCAACCTTTCCAGCCCGAGTCACGGTGGGAGTGCTAGTGGGTGAGATCAGGGACACTGCCCCACCCCTCCCATGTAGTTCCATCCAATTGTACAACCCCATCACCCATATGTGAGTCATTCGGCCAAGCAACTAATCTATCCCTGCAACCACTAACATATCATTAGAAAACATATATAGCAGGTTTCAAAATTGACTTAGAATTTCAAAGATAAAATAATATAAATTTTCATTAAACTAGGTGTCGTCAACTCATCATATGTGAGTGCCTCTGGTAGTTTCCTGCTATACTCAATAATCATCAGTAACAAGGTTTCTCAGTGTTAGTTGTTGTCATAATAGCATCATTAACATCACTTAGTCATTTGCATCATAGTTCACAGTGAACCAAAACTAATGAAAGTAGGTAACATAGGGGACACATCCATCATGGCTATCATTATCATAACATCAATACAGAGCATACACATCCTTTACTTCTATCATCATCATAAATTCAATAGAGACCAAACATAACCATTTATGCTACAATCATCATAATATCAATAGAGAACATGCATAACCATTAATGCTACAATCATCATAATACCAATAGATAACATACATAAACATCACAACCACTAATAATAGTCATGTGTCTGGATCCTCAACTTGAGGTCCTCAAATAATAAAGTGTGGGCCTTACGGTTAAATAAATGTTAATGTCATATCACCGTCAGTTGACTAGAGTAGGGCACTACATACATGCCCTCTTAATACTAGACTTCGTCTCGAAGTCCTTGGAATAAGTAAGGAAAACATTGATGCATCTCCTCGGCATCCTCCCAAGTAGCTGAACTGGGACTGTAGTTGTCCCACTGGACCTTAACCATAGTTTTTCCATAATTCTCCCTTTAATTTTTTATTTTTCTTACCTAGTATTCTATGATAAACTTGTAAACTCTTTTTCAACTCCTTTTGTATTTGACAATGCTACGTTTTCCATTTTTTTCTTATCAATACATCATTTGAATTGGAAAATTGATTACTCCAGGGTTTTAGTCTCATGGATGTGGTAGCCATCCTCAGTTTCTCTTTCACTCTTAAATCATTAATCCAAATTCATTTCCTCATGCAATGATAATTATTTTAAGAGAACTTGATTTTAAAAATAAGATGATCCTTTCAACTAAACTTCACCATAGATGGTGAAGCCTCTCACCAGAACTTCTAATATCATGGTTTTAAACAACACTCTCTATTAAAAGAAATATGCAAATTCAAAATGTCAAAAGAAATAGGTTGATAAGTAAAAAGTAAGGAAAGTATAGAATTGCACATACCTGCAACTGCAACATTTGTTTTTCTGTTTCAATTTCCAAACTAAGCCATAGTGGCTTATCCGTTGTGCGTAGATCTTGTCTAGAAATACGTTGTGCCAATTCCCTGACTTGATTTTGCATTATAATTTTTGAACTACGTGGTGTAATACTAGTGGCATCATTAAATGCCTTCCTGCATTTAAAATTTCAATTTCATTTTGAGATTCCACATCGTTGTTGAAGTCTTAAAGGCATTTTTGACGGAGACTTTCGATGTAGTCCCAACCATTGTTATGATAATCTAATCCCTCTAATACTCGAATTTATAGTTCCATGTATTCTCCCATGAAGAAACAATCCACGTCCAAAAGCATCTCCTATTGTTCCGTCTCCATATCTTTGTAACTCCATTTTAGTGAATTAATTGTAGTGTCTGCTTCCATGAGTTGTTGTCCTTTAGAGAATTTTGCCAACTGCCGCTTCCAATACATTCGGTCAAGTTTTCCAGCAAGTTGTTCCCCAAAAAATTTTAAGCATAGAGGCAATCGCCCGCAAATTTTCAAAAACCCCTCTACCAATTCTTCGTATCCTTCAAATGGATTTGATTTATGGAAAACATGATGACATAACAACTCTTGGGCATGGTTCTGGCTCAATGGATTTACATCATACAACAAAGCATTTTTAAATGAGCACCTCATTATATATTTATCACAAGATGTTATGAAGATCAGACTACTAGCCTCTACCGCATTCCTATCCAGTAAACATTTTATTTTCTCGTTGTCATCCACCCCATCCAAAACAATCAAACTTTTTAATCCTTTTAGACTATTTCGTAAAATAGTCGTACCAATATCATTATTCAGAATGTCCATATTTTTATCCAATAATCATGAAAGAGTTGCCACTGCAAATATGTTAAATTAACTTTTTCTCTAACATTAAATAAATAAGAAGCCCTGCTAAACTTTGAATGTCTCAAGTTGAGCATATGTTTCGCTAGAGTTGACTTCCCTATTTCGTTTACTCCAGCAAACCCTAGCACTTTTGTGGAGCGTTGTTTTTAAATGTGATCATCCAAATCCTTCAATGATTGATTGAGTCCAACTGGGTAAGTAGCGACCTCTAAAGGGTCCTATTTTACCTATTTTGTTACAACGTTTTCAATTTCCCTCACAAACTCCCTGTAGTTACTTTCTTTCGATTTGAACTGTAGACCTCAAATGCAAGGAATTTCCTTTTAAATCTCTGAAACCCTCAGAATGTGAAATGACAAATCAAACTCCATAAACTCAGTGTCCTGATATCAAAATTCCAAAATAAAATAAATAAATGTGCACTAGGTTTTGCCCCCATCGAGCAAGCGAAAAATAAATTTCGAAGCGAAATCGACAAGTGTTTCTAAACTATAGAAAATAAATAAATGCTTGGCAAGTTCTACACCCATGGAGTAAGCGAAAAATAATCCTGAAAGAAAAATCCATAGAAATCTCTCTCTTATAACTAGCCTCAAAGCAAAATCTACACACGTTTATCTCTTATAACCTAGCCTCAAAGCAAAATCCACACATGCTTCTCTCCTAAAACCTCTGAACGATGAAGGAGACAAAATCTTTGATGGTTTTCTTCAAATATTTTAAGTATGTAAGTTAAAACTAAAACTATTTTGAAGACCAGTCAATTTAAGTTTAAAAATCTTCACAGTGCAGGGAACAAAAAAAATGAAAATTCATCATATATATGTATATATATTTATTTATATTTATATTTATATATTTATATTTATTTGTATTTCCTAGAATTTAGACAAATTAACAAATTAAAGTATAGTATACACTCCTTTTGCATGACCGTTCCTCTAAGCTCCAGGATAATAACTCATTGGAAGATACAACGGTGAGTTTACACTCCAAGTGGCGAAGAAATAGTATAACCAATGCAACTGGGTGTGCAAGTACAAATTAAAAAGCAAAGTCGAATTTTCTGAACATTCATTAAGGTTTTAGTTCCATTTATTTAACCACTGAATTTCAGAGCATTACTAATGGAATGTCGTGGAAGTCATTTAACTGATCAAATGTACATGATCATAAAGACTCAAACTCACTAAGCATAGCTGGACATATAACATGCACATTAATGACACTTGTAAACCCTTCTCAAATGTACTTCTGTTTTTTTTTGCTCGGAAATGAGCTTGGGAAAACACAGACACTCTTTAGCTTCTTCCAAATAAGCCTGAATCTCATAATATTATGGGTTCTTTAGTTTTTATGGTTATGCATGTCCTAGAACTCAAGGATTGCCAACCAGTAAGGAAGGTTAAAAATGAAAAATTTATTTGGCTTATGATTGTAATGATTTCATGGTCACTCTCTCAAATAACATGTTATTGAGGTTTACCAACCTCCTTTCTATTTTGTGGATAGATATCTATGAAGGGGATAATTAGATTATCCACAATTCTGGACAATAGTCAATATTACCCTTCTAGGTGGCCATATAAATAGTTTTCTAGCTATATATACACATGCATATAGATCCTGAACAAAATTTCAGGCTTTTTTGGTTCTATCATTTTCAAGGAAACAATCTACTTGGGACTGAAACCCCCTAATAAGCCCAAGACAACTGGATGCTTAGAAAAAGTTGATTGAGAATTAAAGTCATAAAATTTAGAAAATGCATCAAACATTTGAGACACGAAAAAATATATATAGATAATTGAAAATGAAGAGTAGTAACCTTGGCCTTGGATATGATCTTGACGGCAATAGGCTGGCCCTTCAGCTCTCCTTTCCAGGATTTTTCAAAGTAAGTGTGCCCAAAATGTCCACACCCAATGTCGTAGTCAAGATCGTACTTTGATGAGAAATATTGTTGAAGCCAAAACTTTTATCTAGAACGAATCCTTCGCTCTTGCTCCCTTCAGGAATCACAACTTCATTAGGCTTTAAAACTCCTTTCTGTCTTGCAAGAGAAGCCTTGATATGTTTTGCAGGGGATGGATGAGGGAACAACTGCTTGAAAAAATGCCGAGGAGTCGAATTTTCCGGCGAATTGCGGAAATTACTGTTTGCAAGGCTAGGGCAATAGAATGGAAATGGAGAGGGTTTTTTGCTTCTGTCAACAGAAGGGGATTCATCGATCCTACATTTGTCATCCTCATTAGAAGCACCTCCATTGTTTTCCTATTCTTGTGGTTGTAGTATAGGAACTTCCGATACCACCACTTTCCCTTAACAGATTCCCATGACAGGCAGACAAGAAAATCAACAAGAAATAAGGCCAAGAATTTCAAGCAAATTCTACTATTACTAATGGCTTGAAGCACTCAATAATATTTGAACAAAGTGATACAGAATCAAAAGATATACATGGTCTTAACGAAGACGCACATCTCAATCCTCAAAGCTTTGCCAAAAATGGCATTACAATTCTCCCAGTTTCCAGAAAATACAAAAAGGAACCACAAATCCTTAATTTTTTCGAAAAAAAATCTTTGAATATCGAAATATGGGGGTCAAAAGACACCACCATGAAATCCTCTCTTCTTCACCCAAAAATGGCATTGTGAATATTGGGCAAAAGGCTTTCCTTTTTCCTACTAAATTAACGAAGGCGTAGATCTACTGAGCCAACAATTCAACACCCAAAAAAAGTGACGTGTGATACCCTTCTCCTCCTGCAAGTATTAACTCAAACTAATAACTCATCTTAACTCATGCATGTGGTTAGTTATCTCCCAATTCCATCCCGTTAATAATGACGACTAGTTTAAATGGAAGTGGAGTTACAAATAGACCTCATAGGTCGAGGTATATAAAATGAACAAAAAAAATGAAAATAAACAACAAGAACTCAACTATCTATCAAGTTCCAATGTCACTGCTTCTTACCATGCTTCACGCAAATGGTTGAGCTCCCACAACTTTGTTTACGTATCTGGAGAGCGAATCTAGAAATTTTATACATTTGTTAATTGATCTCAGGTTCATATGCACAAAACATTGGAAAAATCGATACAGGCCACTGATTTGGCTTTACACAGGGTGGATTAACGCTGCTTTGTCCTCTTATTAGCATTATTATTATTATTTCCAGGTCCAACTATTTC
Organism: Pinus taeda; assembly: GCA_000404065.3. Taxonomy (NCBI): domain Eukaryota; kingdom Viridiplantae; phylum Streptophyta; class Pinopsida; order Pinales; family Pinaceae; genus Pinus; species Pinus taeda. The sequence continues at coordinate 13,028 of APFE030735568.1, read as the reverse complement.
TCCATTTTCAGGTCTTAAATTCGATTCACCAGAATCAGAAACCGCAGACAATTCAATTTGTGCTTGATCCAAATGTTTGTACGGAATTACGAATTTCCTTGGGGGCCATGCTTATGTATATATACAATTATTTATCTAGTTTTTCTCAACTGTGTAAACCCATGCTACATCCACAGAGATCTGGGCATATGTGTAGACTTATATTCAATTCAAAACAATACATTACAGTGATTCTGGGATAGTTTTTTTCTCTCATATTCCTATGTATTGTGGTAAAAATAGACAACTATGTCATGTTTGTCTTTCTGTCCTAAGTTTTTTTTTTTTTTTTTGTCAAACACAATCTTTGCTGGTTTGAATTAGATTGGAGTCCTATTTCACTATACAAGGTACTTGAAACAAAAGGGAAAGGTTACAAATATACCAGAGGAGATTCACATTAAATCCATGAACTTGCCCACATAACATATATTAATTGAGAATGGACCTTATAATATATTATACAAGAAAGCAAGGATAATGCATAATTTTGATTGTAGTGCCCCCAATTTGGACATGTCAACATCAAGTACGTTTGATCCGCATCCCATTATGCACGTTGGATCAAAGAATGGTGACAATAGGCGGGATGATGCCTTCAAGTTGTATCAATTTTCCAGAGAACACATATTCTTGATTTCATGTACATTGCGCAGAATGAAGTCAAAAGTTTAACTCTGAATGGTTATTTAATTAATGCCATGTATGATTTGCAGTGATAAATAATGCTCATCCAACATGGAAAATATTGCTTGGCCTCAAATTCCTCTTGGTTTGTAATAAAAATATTTAGTATTTGTTCTTAAATTCATGAATTTTCTACACTTCTTGTCACTCTTCTAGAGACAGAAAAGGAGAGATGGAAAGAAGACCCCAATTTCCACTCAAATGCCAAAAAAATGGGAGTAGATATCAATCTTTATGAGTTTGAGATTTGTAATTCTAAGGCTTTGTCAGGAGACTCCCAAACAAGTCCTTATCTAGAAGAGCTTTCTCACATGCAAGAAAAATCAGATTTAATGGCTTGCAAATCAAGCATAATCAATACACAAGCTATTGATTCATTGACTGCACAATTTATTTAAGAGTGATAAAAGAATCACTGTGTTCAGGATGAGCTTTGATGCAACTTTTGAACCAAATTTTGCTACCCCCTCAGAGTCTCTACCCAAATCCAGGTTGAGTTTGTCATGAAATCTTGAGTCGGAAGACAAAAGCGTGTCTGCTCCCATATCTTATTCTAAAGGGAAGGAAGGGATAAAATATTTGACAATCCCACATAAATTCACTCTTGAGAAAGATTCTATACACAAACAAGACAATAATATCAAACTAAATAGATTCCATAACAATACTAAAGTAGATCAGGTTTCCAGATCAATGGATAAACTCAAAGTTGTGATCCATGAACATCTAGACGCTCAAAGATCAAGAACACAACGTGATAAACAAAGTTCAGTCTACCCTCCTAAACACCAGACAAGTTTAAAGTTGGAATCTTCCTTAATAACTAGAAAGAATCAAGAGGACATCCAGTTTAAGAAATCCAAAAATAATAGACGTAATGTCCATCATATAGAAACTCAAACGAAAAAATGTTCTTCAAATTCATATGAAGAAAGACAGGATGCCCCTATATCCGGTGAAAATAAAAAAAATGGTCGCATCTGCTGGAAAGCTCAGTGTCAAACTTGAGGGAGAATCAGATAACAAAGTTGCGTAAGTTCACCAAACACACTATATGGGGATCAATGCCCTTATTTTGATGGTAGAACGTTTTTTTTTGTGCACTTTAGTTTTCAATCCTTTTCTTTAGTAGTTCTAGTAATTTAGCTAAATCCGGGATTCAGTTAGATCCATTATTTTAATTGAACTTAATGTTGTTTTTGTTCAAGGAAACTTCATTAACTCATTACTCTATTATATATCATTTGTTATTTTGTTTGTTCCTTGTTGCTAGATATTTTACGAGAAATCATCTTCCTAGACCGTATCTGATTGATCTATCAGGTTTGTAACATCAATTATCTCTATTGAAAATTTTATGCTATTTCATAGGAGTGTTCACATGAATTGTAAAACCTTGCTTTTAAAATTTTAATGCCCTAGGGTTCAAAAAGTTTAGACTTGGCTCATATACCAGAATGTAATAGATATTTAACAAAAGTAGTCATGCATGCATGGGCCTATAGGTCTCAAAGGGTTCAACATACACTCTGATACCAATTGTAGGGACTAACCCTATAATTTTTTTTTAATGCTAAAAATACAACCATAAGGAAAATAGCTTTGGGAACCCAAAAATTATTAAGCAGTATATAAACTTTTCCTGAATTTCACTTCATTGAACATATCATCTAATTTACGTACATTTGACTAAAACCATAAAGAAGTCATAAAAGAATATAATATAACATAGGTACCGTTCACTAGATGACGAGATTCAAACTTGACTTGCCACTACTTGTCTTCCTTTGTTGTCGGTTGCCTCCGAGTGTGAATGTCGATGTGCTTGATCAGAATGCAATGACCCACTGGTTGACCTCCCAGCCTACTCCTTGGGTACTCTCCTTCCCCATGGACCCCTGAGCTGCAATGGGGTTGTACAATAGAGGAATGTATTAGCTGGTAGAGGAGAGCACTCCTTGGCTCAAGATTCCTCTCTCTAAAGTCCTCTACCTTACCAAACTCACTATAGCTCATAGTCACTAATCTAACATAGTCTCATCCATCCAACAATAGGGTGAAGAAAGGTCCCTTCTCCCATGGCTTGCCCCTTATTTTGTGGGAGTCATCATAGGTGACACTTGGAATTTCATGCATAATTAATTATTTTTGATAATTCAATAGCCTGATTATTCACCCACCCATGTGTCACTCTCTCATCAAGGATCTCCAAAGTTATTTACTTAAATTTTAATTTAAAAATAATATTTTTCCTCACCTCAACAAGATTCCTATTTCTTCTCCTAGTTGTCTCTTGATCCCCCTTTTTAGTCCTTAATTTGTGTTCATTACTAAAGTCAATTAATGAGTCAAGATTTGATCCCCTATCTACTCCCTAATTTAACTCAAGTTATCTCTGAGATGGATATTCTTATGTTGGTTGTTGCCACATGGATGTTCTCTACATTTCTCTCAAATTTAATTTATTAATCTTATTTTACTTCACCATCCTCTTCTCTTGATTAGGTTTAACTATTTTAGGATTAATCTTTATCCTTACATTTATGTCCCTCTTTCCCCTTTTTACCTAATTAAACTACATAATCTACCTAATATTTTCCAACATGGGGAAGGTAGAGTTTTTAAGATAAAATATTTTATTTCTTCCTATTATCCTCTTAACCTAAGTTTTATTCTTGATTTAATTACCTCGGTTTCTAACATCCTTTACCCTTGATGTAAATTTACCTAGTTTTCATTTCTTGATTATATTTATCAATTAATTTATTTTTAATGATTCCAAGGGTGCCAAGTTTGGTCGTGCCCTTCAAGAACTTCCCTTGAAGTTCCAAGGGTGCCACACCTAACAAATTATTTGTGATTCCAAGGGTGCTAAGTTTGTTGGTGCCCTTCAAGAACTTCCCTTGAAGTTCCAAGGGTGCCACACCTAACAATTTATTTGTGATGCCAAGAGTGCTAACTTGGTCGTGCCCTTAAAGAAATTCCCTTGAAGTTACAATGGTGCCAACCCAGTTGCCCTTCAAGCATTTAGTGGCTACGAGGGGAATGTATAGGTGCAAAAACAAAAACCACTATCATCTCTTATGTTTCCTGCTGTAGTGAGACTAATGGTGTCGGGGATCAAGGAATCCTCCTTAATGTGTGCCCCCTGGTAAAATCCTCATGAGCGACCTAACTTTGGGACCTGCCCTCATTACATCGTGATCTTCAAGGCAAAGATGTTTCAACCTTTCCAGTCCAAGTCACGGCGGGAGTACTGGTGGGTGAGACCAGGGACACTGCCCCACCCCTCCCATGTAGTTCCATCCAATTGTACAACCCCATCACCCATATGTGAGTCATTCGGTCAAGAAACTAATCTGTGCTTGCAACCACTAACATATCATCAGAAAACATATATAGCAGGTTTCAAAATTGACTTAGAATTTCAAAGATAAAATAATATAAATTTTCATCAAACCAGGTGTCATCAACTCATCATATGTGAGTGCCTTTGGTGGTTTCTTGCCATACTCAATAATCATCAGTAACAAGGTTTCTCAGTGTTAGTAATTGTCATAATAGCATCATTAATATCACTTAGTCTGTCATATCATAGTTCATAGTGAACCAGAACTAATGAAAGTAGGTAACGTAGGGGACACATCCATCATGGCTATCATCATCCTAACATCAATATAGAGCATACCTATGATTTACTGCTATCATCACCATAAATTCAATAGAGACCAAACATAACCATTTATGCTACAATCATCATAATATCAACAGAGAACATGCATAACCATTAATGCTACAATCATCATAATACCAATAGATAACATACATAAACATCACAACCACTAATATCACAACCACTAATAATAGAGTCATGTATCCGGATCCTCAACCTGAGGTCCTCAAAGAATAAAGTGTGGGCCTTAGGGTTAAATAAATGTTAATTTCATATCACTGTCAGTCGACTAGAATGGGGCACTACAGAATGGTTGAAGAGAGATTTGGCTTAGCCATTCTATGATCAGGTGGAACTTGGAAGTCCCATCCTGGGTTTGGATTTTGCATGATTAATAAAAGGTTATTTCTCCTGGTATTTCTATGAGTATTATGATCAATTATATGTGGTGTATATGGCTATGATTTCATTGATAATTTTGTCCCTATTATGCTAGTTATTTACATGTTTTATGTCGACAACCATGAGTGACTCTCATCATGTTCTTGTTATTGAACGATAAATGTATCTATGACCTAATGGATGAAATGGAAACTAATGTAATAAGGAAACAATGCTTCTTAGTGATTATTAGCTAAGTATGAGGTCCCTATGTTCAGAACTATTAATTACACATGTAGATTACACGTTTGCAATATGTTTGATGAAATCCTTGTCATGGCTAGTAGGGGTCCATTCAAGGTCTTGAACAAGTATTTGCTTTAGTACTGTCATTTCCATGTTATTTTAATGATTTGAAGAGATGGTTCAATTTTGGGAGTGGTCTAGGCTTTGGGCTTGAAAACGTGGCTCAAATATCGGAGTCCTTGGCATAGCAATGATAGTTTTGGTCTCTGGTCGCTGGAAGACAAGCTTGTGAGAGCGACTTTGGGTTGATGGTCGCACTCATGCCTATAGTATGGGAGCGACTGAGCCTTAATTTGTTCAAAAGCTTAGTGGGAACCAAAGGAAAGTTTTCTAAAGTATTGGATTAGTTCCTGAGGGTCCTATAGCTGATGATTAATGTTTGTATGGTGTGTTTCTGTCAGTTCCACTTCCTTAACATGAATTAGGTGGTTGAATCATATCATAGTGGCCTCTCATCTCATGTTACTCTGGCTGGTCGGTTTCTTAGGTAGATGTGGGATGAGGGTGTTATGTAGTACATGCTATCCCAACTATGCATTATACAGTTCCAAGGCTTAGTCCACCACTTTGGCCACTGAGACTACACAAGGCACAACCTCTGAGCCATTGCCTAGGATAAATTGCGCTTTGCATAGTATAAATCCTCAAGCCATACCCTAGCTACTAGGATTACATAACTCACAGTTCCCATAGCTAGTATCTCTCACCTACTTAGAAAAATTACGCAATATTTCTCACTAGTTCACTAGTTTGTTGCCTGATCTTGTTGTGAAGGTAGATTTGAAAAAGCTAATGTTTGCTTGCCATGAGTGCCTTTTCTGTCCCATAGGTACCACAATTTTGAGCACTTCTCTCCAGTAGTCACTATTACCATGGCACCCAAGAGAACTTCTTCAAAATATACCACTGAAAGTAGTACTAGGGAAGCAGTTGAGCAAACACCAGTAAACTTGCCAGTATACTCAGACACTCAAATGTATGTAGAAAATGAATCAGATCTCACATGGTAGAAAGATAATGAAGTTTTTCAGAAATGACTTTGTATTAAATCTAGAGGACTGATAGATATACATTAATGTCCAAATATCAGGGCTACATAGGCTTACATGTAGATATATAACCTTCCCATGTGCAGATGTCATAAGCTAGATCGTCTCACATATTAATGTGAAGACCATGACTTTGAGAAGTACCAACAAACAAAGGCTTGCTACTTTTTCGGCAGCAAATTAATGACATATGTACCATTTTATTGAGCCAGACACACTCATAGATTCACTCTTCTATGCCACCAACAACTATTTGAATAGAAAGGATGTTGTTAAGAGTTGGGTAAAGGAGCCATCAAAGTTTCAACAGACACCCACCAACACATATAAGACAAGGTCTCTCAGGAGGGCCTATAAGCTAATGATCATCTTAGCTTGCAGAATCTACGGTTAGTAGAGCACATAGATCTTTCCAGAAGGGTGGGAAATATTTTTGAACCAAGTTGTGAATGAAGGGAAGCTGTTCAATTGGCCAGACTTGTTTGCACGATAGTTAAATATCCATGCACGTAACATCGTGAATCCTCCCAAGGGTGAGCAAGTGAGATTCTATATGTTTGCATATTTACGGGATGTAATCTTCACAAATAACACATGCCTTGGCATGAACTAGGTTTGGACACCTCGAAACCCTGCCGTGTACATCCACTGCAAGCTTCTCTCGGATTGTAGCCATCGAGGAGTTATGGAGAAGCTATCTGAGCACTTCCTCATTCCTCTATACAAGATGATCTTTGAGGAAGAACCACCTTGCATTTAGCCTATGGCAATGGAGGAAATATCATAGATCACAAATTGGTTTGCCTCACCGCATGGCATCTTCCTTTGAGTGTTCGGTGGAGAGACATCACCAAATGTTTTATCAAGGCATGCCACTGTTGGCTTAGTGGGTCCTAACCCAGGTTCAAAGTTAGTTTCACCAAACAAATCACTACACTACGAGCCCTTTCGGAATCAACTCACGGAGCGTGGACTGAAGTCTCACTCGAAGCAGTATGGGGGGATGCTGGAACCAAGTTTCCACACCCAAATATGAGAGTGATGTCATTTATTCCCTATTCTGCCTTCACGCAGATTGATAAGCCTTTATGGCTTATAGATATAACTACCCTTAATCAGCTTCTATACCTTCGCGAACATTTATGACTGTCTTTTGTGGACCTTGATTAGACAGATGAGGTACTTACGCGCATCAAAGATGACTTATAACCCACTAATTACTCCGATCAGCTTAAGTGTTCAATAAATTCAACACACAACAATATATTCTTCACGTAAACAGTTAACATTAATTGCGTTCATGTATTAATATAAATCTTGTAAAGTCACACATCATTACATTATTATTTCACAAACCCATTATAAGATAAGGCACATTCATATAACAGAAGTAAAGAGATAACACAAGTATTTCAACAACAATATTCCTTATTGATAATCATTTCAATCTTATAGACTCGAGACTTCCCCTTTCCTTGGTCTCTGTATCTCTTGATCCAGAAGGGAGTGCTCTCCTGCTCCTCCTGACCATCGCCACCCTGCCCAATCAGCTCTTCCTCCTCCATTTGAGGTGAAGAAGACTTATCACTCTGCCAGGATCCACACTCCTCCTGCTTTGCCTGCTTCTTCACGGCGTGCTCTACTTCTACCTTGGCCTTCTCCTCAGAATCCTTCCTCCTTTTCTCAGCCAACTTCTGCGCCTTTTGTTTGGCTGCGTCCTTCTTCTTCTTCTCTACAGACTTGCTAGTCCCTGCGGCCAGATCAGAAGGATAATTCCAATCTCTTGGCCAGCACTTGATGACCTCCTCGATAACATCATTTGTAGGGAGGTAGGGTAGGTCAAGCCACTTTTTCTTCAGATCCTTCCGCACTTGGATGTATACGCGGTGGAAGTACGGTTTGAATTCCATGTATCCTGAAAGCTGTTCAAACACAGTTTGTGACAACCGGTGCTTCTGGTTGATGGCCATGCGAGTGCTCACCTCCATCAGCATCCAAAAGACTTTGGTCTCTATGACCCGCACAACATCTTCTGTGGCCCACATAGATGCCAATTTTTTAGCCTCTAATAAATCTTTTTCCATGAGAGAAAATTGGCTATCCTCCGACAAATCCCAGGCGACCAACACAATCGAGAGCAACAACCACAAATAGTGGAAGGTCTTACACTTGTCTTATGCCTCTGTTGGCATTATGACATAGGTTGGGCTCTATGGCATAGGTGTTGTCCTTGATGGCAACACACTCAGGTGGCAGATCACAGTTCAGGCTCTCAGAATGGAAGAAAAATTCATATACGCAGGTTACTTTTAACCAGGTCAAGTATATACGCAGTATTGATGATAAAAAGTCGCGTATGCGTATACATGCACTTTCATGCACAGAAAAGTGTGTACACATGGGAAATATTATCTTTGGGTCCATGGTAATTGGACCTATGGTTTTGGACCTTGGTATTGCGTCCAAAATATTGAACCCAAGTTTTGGGTCCCTAGTATTGGTTGTCTATGGTTTTGGGCCATGGTTTGAGTAAGGCCAAGACTATAAAATGGAGGAGATCATTTGGCAAGGCAATTGATTGAAGGATCAAATATATTATGAGGAGCAAGATCTGGAATACTGGTGATTGGTTTATGGTGCATATCTGGATCTGAATCAAGGAGGAACCTGAGCGTTACAAGATGGATAAGTTCTATTGATGGGTCAAATCTCAAGGCTTGAATAGTAGTATCTTTGTGTGATTCTGATCTATTATATTTGACACAAAAATTGATCTATGAATCTGATAATCTCGGTATAATTAATGCTTGAATACTTGAAAAGGGAAAACTGTCTTTCATAGATCTGTACGCAGGTTCGGTGCAGCGAAGGCGCGTATACACGCTGGTTCAGTAAATCAAAGAAGCGTATACGCATGTTTCCCTTTATACAGAAGCGTATGCATGTAGGTTACTCATCTTGAAGTAGCATACGTCTCATTAAATATGTTTTAGCTACTTCGGTTTATTTTTGCATTCTGGTTTCAGGATTGGTGTCTGGTTACTGTTATTATTCTGGTTACAACATTCAAAGAAGTGATTGTTTGATTCAGTTGTACAAAGAATATTGGTTGATGCAGATATACTTGATGTTTGATTGATGTTATTCATGGATCTAGTCTAAAATTTTATGAAACATGGTCCCTGGAAGAAAAGAGAAGGTTGTAGCCTTCTGTAGGTCAGCACCTATGTACTCGTACCTCAGCTAATACAAGAGCTAAGGGGGTTGTAGCTCCCTTCTAGGAGAAGCTGGAGAACAAGAGAAGGTTGTAGACTTCTGCAGGCTGTAGCCTGCGTACTAGCATAAGACTACACCAGTATAGAAACATTGTAAAAAGAAGTTTCTAATTGAAAGAAGATAGAGACAAATTGCAGCAGGTGGTTTTCACCCACATTGGGTTTCCACCTTATATCTTGTGTTCTTGTGTGTGACTGTATACTCTATTTTTCTGCTCTTGGTTACTGTTTACATGGTTCTGACACACAGATTTATGATCACATCTGAAGAATAAATTAAATTATAAGTCTGCAACTTATACGCTAGTTTCATTAACTGAAGTTGTGTATATACGCTGTTTTCACTAACTCAAGTAGCGTATACAAATCTGTGTATGAAATGAAAAATAATTGACTTGATAATACTGATTCACCCCCCCTCTCAGTATTATTTCCAACAATTGGTATCAGAGCAGGTCCTTCAGAAGAAGCTTGATTGCTTGAAGGAAGATCTATCATCATGAGAAAAAGCGAAAAGGAGGCATCGATCAGGCAACCAATTTTTGATGGGAGCAACTTCGTCTATTGGAAGGTAAGAATCAAAACCTATCTTCAATCTCTTGGTACAGAAGTCTGGGATATCATAGAAACAAGATACACATTTCCATCAACAACTCCTACAGATACGGTTGGTAAAAAGCAGTATGAAACAAATGCAAAGGCTGTCAATACTCTATTAGGGAGTCTATCTCAATCAGAATTTATCAAGGTTATGCAGCTCAAAACCGCAAAAGAAATATGGGACAAGATCATTCTGAGCTATGAAGGAGATGATAAGGTAAAACAAGCAAAACTACAAACTCTCAGAGTTCAATATGAAAATCTCAGAATGCACAATGATGAAAGTGTGGCTAACTATTTCTTACGCATTGATGAGATTGTTAACTGTATGAAAAACTTGGGTGAAGAAATAAAAGAAGTTGTTCTGGTTGAAAAGGTTCTAAGATCTTTGTCTTCTAAGTTTGATTCAAAAGTTTTTTCCATAGAAGAAAAGCAGGATCTACAGAGCATTACCATGTCACAGCTGCTCAAAATCCTGACTACTTACGAAATGAGGAAAGGGGGACCATTAGATAGGAGAGAAGCTACATTCAAAGCCTTAGGAAAAGGAGATTACAATGAGTCAGGACATATGTCAGAAGGAGAGGACGAATCAAACTTTGTCAAGAACCTTCAACGGGGAACTGGAAGATTTAGAGGTAAGCTACCTTTCAAATGCTTTGCTTGTGGAAGAGTCGGTCACTATGCTGCCAAGTGTCCTCATAAAGATAAAGGTAAGGAACTAGTTATATGGAACATAAAACAACATGTAAGTAAGAAGAGTTATTATACACATGAAGACAGTGATGGATTTTCAAATAGTGATGAAGGTGAACAATGTAATGATGATATACTTTTGATGGCCTTTGAAGATGATGATTTCTTGAATGCTATAGATGAAGAAGGTCTTTATGAAGAAATTTCTAAACTTAAAATTTGTTTAGAAGAAAAGAATATGATTATAAATACTCTGACATTCCAACTTGCTGAAAGAGAAAAACACAATGAAAAGTTAGAATGTGAAATTGTGGGAATTAGAAAAGAAATTGAGAAAACAAAAGCTCTTAATCTTAGATTTGCTAAAGGATCTGAAACTTTAAATGAGATTATTAATGTACAACGTTCTCCTTTAATCAAGACAAGTCTCAGATATTATGAAGAAGCATCTCAAGTATAGAAGCCATCCACCTCCAAAAGCTATCTTGATGCAGCAAAGAAAAGTGAATAGGTTGACAATCAACAGCAAAGGCATAATGCAGATCACCAGGTAAAACAATTTACTTGAAGGATAAACAGAGATAACCAAGTAAATCAAGGGCAATATACGTCAAGGATGAACAAAAGCTACAACCAACCGAAGGTAAATCATTCTCAATTTGCCTCAAGAATGGATGTCAATGGAAACTACAATCATTTAGGCGGTAGGTTTGATAATCACAAGAATTTCTTCAATGGCCAATGTTTCTCTTGTCATAACTTTGGACACAAAGCTGCTCAATGTGTTGCCTACAAGACCATCATGACTAGAGAAGCTCAAAAATAAAGAAATATGAGTGGGATCATGAAAAGAACCTACAATAACTTTTCTGCTCTTGAAAATGAAATAGAATGTTCTATTTGTAACAACTTTGGGCATGAAGATTCTGAATGCAGGAGTAGGTTCCGACAAACAACTCAGAAAGAGCAAGCTTCATTGAGTCCCAAAGCATGGAGAAAGAGAGAACCGCTACTAGAAATATGTGGGATAGCCTTATATGCAGAAGGACAGGAAAATCAGTGGTACATCGAAAATGGATGCTCAAAACATATGACAGGTGATAAAGAAAAACTTCAGTCATATAGCGCCTTAGAGAAGGAAAGGAAAGTCTCATTTGGAAATGACACCCTTGCAATCATAAAAGGTAAAGGTTCTGTTCGTTTGAAAGAGAAGGTAAAAGCTGGAAATGTTATGTATGGTGATGGCTTAAAGCATAATTTATTGAGTGTCAGTCAAATGTGTGATCAACGAAATGAGGTAATATTTCGATCAAATGGATGTATTGTTCGTGAGCTTGATACGGGAGAAATAGTAATCAAAGGCATAAGAACTCCAAATAATTTATACATACTCAAGGGTGGACAACAACAATGCTATCTAAGCAAGAATGATGAACACTGGCTATGGCACAGAAGATTGGGGCATCTAAGTTTCTCTCAGATAAGGAAAGCATGCAAATATCAGGTGGTTCGTGATCTCCCTGACATTAGAATTCTAGACAATACAATAAACAAATCATGTTAGTTTGGTAAGAAAACCAGAACTAATTTCCCTGAGAAGGAAGGATCAGCTAGCAGGCCACTTGAACTTGTCCATACTGATATATGTGGTCCAACTAGGAAGAGGTCACCTCGAGGAGAAGAGTACTTCATATTGTTCATTGATGAATTTTCAAGGATGTGTTGGATAGGACTTCTGAAGTATAAAGATGAAGCTTTTGAAAAGTTCAAAGCATTCAAAGCCTTGGTTGAAAACAAATCTGATCGCAGAATCAAATGCCTCATGTTTGATCGAGGAGGGGAATTTACCTTGGATGAATTTTTCGATTTTTGTGAAGAACATGGAATAAGAAGGGAATTCTCTACTGCAAGGACTCCTCAACAAAATGGAGTAGTGGAAAGGATGAACATAATAGTTCAATAAATGGCTCGTGCTATGCTTGATGAGTCTGGAACTCCCGCAACCTTCTAGGGTGAAGCCACATTTGCTGCAGTTACTATTCTCAACAAGACAAATGTTTGGGTAAACGACACTCAGACTCCTCATGAGCTTTGGTATGGTAAGACTCCCACAGTAAAATACTTCAAAATTTTTGGAAGCAAATGCTACATCAAAAAGGCTGATGAAAACCTTGGCAAGTTTGAACCTAGAGCAGATGAAGGCATTCTCCTTGGTTACTCTCCCCACAACAAAGCATATAAGTGTTACAATAAAAGGCTTGGAAAAATTGTTGAAAGTATTGATGTAGTGGTTGATGAAGAAGGAAACACTCCTAGGCAAGT